>JAVCKT010002530.1:0-15375 GCA_032273925.1 Rhynchotus rufescens
TACCTTCTCAGCACAAGGCCAAACTCTTCACAGACAGGACTTTAAATCTGAAAGAATGCAGAAGTACCTTTAGAAAGAGGAAAGGCTGGGGTTCAGTGACCTTTCACTGATCTTACAACTAAGATACATGATAGTTTTCCAAGACATTTACACTGAGTTCCTGAGAAGGGTCTTGTTACAGATTCTTGGGCTAGCTTAATTGTTAGGTTTGAAATAGAGTATTGTCCCCAAACTCTGTGGGGTCACAAAGAGCTTAGTTCATTCTCATCCCAGCACAGCCTACCACAGGCAGCCTTGGGGCACAGCGGCAGCAGGCTTCAGGACTTCAGTGATTTGTAAGAAAGTTAAACAATGTCGAAGGAAGAAGCTGAAGTTTGCCTGGCCACTATGTAAAAGTGTAACAGTGATTAAGGTGGCTTATGTAAGGCTGATTTGGGGACTGAGTCATAGGAACATTTTTCTGTTTTTTTTTTCTGATTTTTTATTTTTTTTTATTTTTCACAAATGCCAATTGCACAGCATCTTATTTGACAAATATGATGAACTTTTGTACATGTAATATAGGTTATCTTTGCTGTAAAATAACCTGACAGTTCTTCTCTAATCCCAGTGCAACGGGACTTTATTCATAACAGCAACAGAACTGTGTCCTAATCCTTGCTCCAAACACAGGTGTGACAGGAGTCTGCCTCAGCCCATAACAGTCTGACAGGCATCCTGAAAATACTGCTCTTTAAAGTCACCCTAGACATTAACCCCTTCGTCTTTTTCTGGCATTAGCTGAGTGAAGAATGGCAGCGCTGTTCATGTGGAAGAGGAGTGTGGTGACTGTGCTTCACCCAAGATCCACTGAAATCTGCCCCCATGTTGCTGTTTCAGCTGCCTGTTACCTGCTGGTACCTGACTCTTCTGTCTTCATTTGATAGTGACACTGTCACATAACCAGTCTTTTGCTGGGGCTGGAAAGTCCGTTTTGCTCCTGTTTTTGTTGTTTTTGTTCAGATTAGTAAATTTAATATTTTGAAATGCTCACAAATAAACCCCCCCAAAAGTTATTTTAGTTAAAGTGTAAAACTTCATTCTGAATCGAGTGAAACTCTCTTAAAATCTGTGTTTTTGTTATTTTTGTTGTAATCAAAAACCTCTGTGTTTTAGAAAGGCACTTATGAATTAAAACCAAAAGGATTCCATCAAAATAGGGTAACTGGACTTAAATCTGTCTCCATTTTCTTTGCCAAATAGACTTTCAGATTCATAATGAAACTTGAAATAGAAGTTTTCTCCAACAGAAAATGGAACTCTCAGCATTGGCCCTTATCACCTGATCATACGGTCCTGTCTCTGTGAAGAGAAAGACTGGAGATTGCTGGAAATAAATGTGCAGCTGTCTCAAAGTCTTGCCTGGCCTGTGCAATCTGAAATGCTTTTACAAAGACCAAGCACTCCCATTATGTTTTTCCTTTGTGAGAAATAGAAGTTCTGTTTCCTTAGTACATCAAAAAGCTATATCCACTAAAAAAGGTGTGCTTAAGCAATTTGGAAACTGACGTAAATAGAAAGTCAGATGAAAAGCTGGGAAATATAGAGCATAGTTGTCCCACTGAGGTTTGGAGGAGCACATGTTCCCAAGGCCCTTGGTTTGCAAGGAGGCAAAAGACATAGAGATGGTATTTGGAGTGGTTTTAGATTTATTCTGAAGACGCAACTAGTGCTGTGTTCCAGGACAACATGGAAAAACTGGCAAGTAGCCTCTGATGAGAGACCAGATCATCCTCCTGCTCGAGCAGCATGGTCTGCAGGGCAGCAGCATTGATCAAATAATGCTTTCCCAGATGAAAAATACCTTATGGTGCAGTTCCAGAAACTTCACTTTGGGTTTTGTGAAAATACTGGAATGGAAATATTCCACAATCCAGGATATCCTACTTCGCTATCTCCTAAATACAACCACATTTGAGGAAGATCACAGAACCCAACAAACCTTATTGAAAACTTCAGTAAAATGGTCATTTGCGTTTCTGCTGTCACAAAGTATGGAGAAGCCTAGAGTAAGACACAGACGTAATAGCATGGCGTAAATTGGGAATGTCAAAGTGGATTTTGACTCTTGGATGATCCAGTACTCTTACTTTCCTTCTGTTTGAATTTATCTTCCTGACAAAATATACACGTTGGTTTACACTTTAATATAAAACCAGATCACTCTTAGCAGATAAGGCACTACTTTGTCCTAAAAGCGTTACAGTATCTCTTGTTTGCTGTGGACCAGTCTGCTATTTCAGGGTGTTTCTAACTGCTCTTTCCTGCTTGTGACGCAGTACAGGTGCTAGGTTCATATTCTTGACTGTCACAGATGCCAGGCACATGATCTAGCACCTGCCTGTCTGAAATCTGCCATTCCCACCTTAGCCAGCTTCTTCACAGCCCTTTCATTCTGAAAATGACTAGCTTTTTGATTGATCACCTTCAATAATTTATTTCTAATCTGCTCCAATGATATCTTTGGATCAATTATAGCAAGTGCTGAAGAGCCAGGATCTCACAACACCTGACAGTAAAGACCAATGTTTACACAGAACAACCAAACCTTAGGATGCCTCAAATTAGAAACCAACCTAAATTCAAATCACTAACCTAAAGTGCAAGGATGTTTTTGTCCATGGGATTTCTCACATAAAAGGAGACAACTGTACATAGTGCAGATCAGTAAGAAATTTGCATTCACTGTAATACAGTTTTGCAAGCAGATCTGAATATACATTAGATATCTATAAAGACTTCACTTATAGGCTTACTCTTAAACATTCTGAGTTAGTATTTAACAATTATAGTATGTTAGACTATAATGCAGAACTAATTCTCACTTTACTTCCATTCCTCTTGCCTTCCCAGAGGAACAGCCTCAACTAGAGATGAAAGATAAATGGAGGCTAATCAAGAATCCTGCCTGAGTCAATAAAAGTGGAATGTTAAAGGAATCCGAAGAGGTGTCAGACTAAGTCGTTTTAATTTCTGTGCGGGATCCTAACTAGCTGAATATGTTTTTCTTTCCTAGCTCTCGTTACACTTACTGGGATCAGTGTCTATATTGCCTACTCAGCTGCTGCCTTCAAAGAAGCAGTTTGCCTGCTGAGGAGTAAGGATCTCTTGGTAGAAATCGACATCAGGTTTGGCTGGTCTTTGGCACTAGTGTGGATCTCCTTTGTTGCAGAAGTGCTCACCGGCGCTGTGTTTCTCCTGGCAGCAAGAGTAGTGGGCCTGAAACGGCAGCGTGAGCAGACACTGTGAACAACAGGTATCAGTGCACAACAGAATGCTGCAGAGCCTAGAAATGTGGATCACTTGGTCTGTCTGCTCCCTAGGGATAATGAAGTGGTTAGGCTGTGACCGAGAGTCTTGCCGACTGACGTAAACTCTTCCCCTCACAAAACACATAGATTCTGATAAAGCTGTAAAACATTTCAGATGTTCTCAATAAGGAACGCTTTGTGGCTTTACAAGAAAGTATATTATACTGTTAATACTTCCAGAACAATTTCAACTGACAACTCATGAAACATCTCCATTCATTGCTTAGAAGAAGACAGATTTATTGCTCTCTTCACCTTTCTACTGTCCTAGCAAAGTACCTCAGAGTAGGCCAGACTACACAGTCCAGTTAGGCTTTGCTTTCTTTTCTGAGGCTCCTGTTAAGTAAGCCCAGGATCTCAGACATATCGACAGCCTTTGTCCATCAGAGATACTCAGAAATTGTTAACTATGTGTGACCTTCTGCTGCCTTTGGAGGCCCTAAGAGATATAAAATATATATATGTATATATATATATGCTGGAAACCAAGGAGTCCATGTTAAGGAACATGTTATTGTCCTTGTTATTGTCAGTGAGTAATTCACACACCTTAATGTACTTTTGTTTTTTTTTCACTCTGGCTATTAGTTTTTAAAATAGTTTACATCTGATCCCACTGATGTTAATTAAGATTTTTTTCCCAACTGCTGTGGCCTGGGATGACCTGAATGAGCTAATAGTTCCACTATGTTTCTACTATATCATGTATTTCTCGAGGGCTCTGGCATATTCCAGTTCAAGACCGTGATTCAGGAGCCCAAATTCTGTCACTGTGCTGTTGGGCAAGGCCCTTGCCTTTTCTGCTATAGTAGGAAGGTGCTTCCTCCAGTGCAAAAGGCATAATTTACCTACCTCTGTTAAACAGGAAAATAATTTTCTCATTGTTTCTTGTGCCAAAATTTGCATGGTTATTCATAGGGAAGTATGTGTTGAGCTCTGCTCTGATCTTAGTCCCAAGGTACCAAGTGTTTTAGAAAAAAAAAAATGATAAGAGAGAGCTTTCAGGAAACTGCTACCATGTTGTGAATGGAGACCTGAGGCAGAAGAGGATTGAACTGCCCAAGTCGTATGGAACCAGCGTTTCTGAAACCCAGGCCTTAGTTGGGGGACCTTTCTTGTCAGGAGGATGAATTTAGAAATTCTAAAGTTAGGTGACTGAGCAGTATAAGTTCTGTGAACAGCCTGTACAATTTGTACTTTTCCATAGCTCTCACTCCAAGTTGCGTTGCATTGGGACTGTACAGTGTAGTCAATTTATGAGTGAAAGCAAACTAAATCAGCTCTACCAAGAAAAACAAATTCCACGTGCTTAAATGAATTATTTTACATGTAAATGTAAAATGTAAAAAATGTAAGCTCTGTGTTTTAGTTACTGCCAAGCCTATTTAACATTATCAAACCATTTGTATATTACTCAGATATTACTATAAGCTGTTATAGTAAGGTATCATTGAGTTATTTTTTTAATGTTTATTATAGATATTCTTTTATAGTGGTTTTGAATGATGAAAAATAAAATGATATTGCAGCTGGGAATTATTTACAAAAATATGAAAGATCTAAACCACCTCTTTTTCTTTAACTTTTTTTTTGTGTAGATGTGTTCTACAGATAATGCGATGCTTTTGAAGTGCCTGTGTCACATATGGTAGGTATTTATCATATACATATGTAGCTACAATAAAAATACTCAGATGATCAGAAAGATCACAAAGAGCCAATTAATTTCTCACTGAATTAAAGTTATTCGCATTTCTGTGGTTTTCCTAAATTTCTCATTCTGGCTTTATGCAATGCCTAGCACAATAGTAGTAAAGAGTGTTTCCTGCAGCGTAGATTTGTATAATCCCTGAATTTCTCTTAAATTCCTTTAGAATACCAAAAGAAAAAGGTATGGAATAGTTTTATGAGTTTTGAAGAGTTATACTAGAAAGAGAAATTATTTTGGAGAGAATTTCATCTGATTTAATACAAATGTTCTAACCATTTTTTTAAATGTGCTGAAACTATTGGTTATTTAATACCCAGTTCTTTGCTGCATTTTCCCAAAAATGTATTACTGTCCCTGGAATCACCACAACCATACTCCAGAGGGTCTCCCCTGGTCCTCAGTGCTTCCAATTTGACTCAACAAACATGTTTATCAACCAAGCAATTGAAAACACTCAATGATTTGGCCAAAAAAAATTGGAGCCCAAAAAGTGCTACCTTGAGGGCCAGATTCGACCTACAGGGCCTTCAAACTTCCCTTTCCCATTTCCTGCCAGATCTTTTAACTGCTATGTTACTGTTACCTTCCACTGTCAGAAAATGCAGTGGTGGCAGATACTACTGTTAGCAATGGCAGTCTCCACTGATGGACCTTATCTTCTTTGGGTGAAACATGTATAGTGCTAGTAATCATAGCTAGAATTCCCAGTCTATAGAGACTTTTATTTTATCATTTGTATTTTTTTCTTGATTTGCACAGAATCAGCAGTCTCTGCTGACATCTTGTGGCACCACTGAGCAGTTGGCTGGATTTGGGAAGAGAACATTTTTATACCTGTAATTATCAGTACGGCTTCAAGAAGAGAAGAGACGTTTATGCTCACTGGACCCCTTTTTTTTTTTTTTAATTAGTGCACAGAATCTCATCTAGCAACTGCTAAATCACTTACTGCTTTAGGATGCAGCTGCCAGATGCATTTGACAGCCTTAAGTTGTCAAATGATGAGAAGCATACCATTGATCTGTCTTGTTTTTAAAAGGTATCACAAGACGTTGTTACATCTTTGTTCTATAGCAAAAGAGCCTACAGCCATTTTACAGACAATTAAGTTTTGAATAGACCAAACAGTATGGATTTTAGTTTGCATTTCTGGCATAAATGTCAATGCAATCAAATTGAAATGCACTTGAGGCTTCAAATAGTAAGGGAAAAATAGATAGCTTTATATTTTAGGCTATTTCCTGCTATCTAAGAACTGACCAACTGAGCTGAACAGACTTCAGTGTTGGTCCAGAAAATGTGAGTAGAGTTCTGCAGGAAATAGCACGACACTGTCTTCTACGGCTCCTTAGTTCTTTAACCTCTTGCAGTAAAGAGGATGTTTCAGAAAAAGAAAAAATAAAGAAAAAGCAACAAAAAAGAAAGTTTTGCTTTCAACTCAGACTGAGCAACTTCAGTGAATTTCACCAAGACTTAATTGAATTTTGAATGCTATAATGGTCCAAATAGAAGAAACTAATCATAACTCTTTTTCTAGAGTCATTCTGCCTTTTTTGGGGATGGTGGCAGCACTGTGCAGTCCTGATCACTGACACCCCTCTGCAGGGTCTGCTCAAACATGTCTGTCCTAATTCAAAGCCAAAGTATTAGAGTAGAGCTTCTCCTCTGCTCTTAACTGTGGTTAAGTGGTGCTGGATCATCAGATTGGTTGTTGCATGAAAAGTGTTTTGGGGTAGTTCACACATTCCTGTACTACAGTCCTCAAACAGATCAACAGTAGTTGGTTTCAGTCTGCAGGCTTGAGGAACCAAGTATACAAGCAAAGGAAGAGCAATGCAATGTCATATCCCACAGTGACTGAAACAGGATTGATAGATGGAAATCCCTTGTGATGCATCACCTAGTTTCTCAGACTATCACCTAAAAGAAACCAGATACCATTGCTATTGAGAACAAGGCACTGAAGTGAGTACTTGCAAAAATGTCAGAAAAGAAGCGATATGGAATATTAAGCTTGCAAGTTATCATCTGTTAATGAGCTGCTGCTAATCAGCCAAGCTGTCATGCTTCAGTATATGCATTCTTTCAAGCCATCTCCCATTGGTCTTCAGAATTAAAAGGTTTGTTCAGTGCACCACCTCTGCAGCCCATGCCTGTGATGGCTTAAGCTGATGGATTTAACATTTCAACAGGAGCACACCAGAGCTGATGAGCTCTCTTTTTAGAAGTGACACCTCAGTCCTTGTGCTAATCTTTTTATACCACTCATTTCAGAGCTAGCTGGAAGACTCCTTGGTTGGGAGTTGAGAGATGGCAAGCAGTTCCCTGAAGAGTACTTGGCTATTTATTTTGCTGTTTTCATTTTTGCCAGGGACAAGGCAAATACTTGTCATGGCCTCTCTCTGTGTAATGCTCCCTAGGTGTTAAAATGAATTTGGCTGCCAATGGCTGAACTGCATTTGCTCTTGGCTTATACTTCTGGACAGCACATCTGGTTGCTGAAGGGGCTAACGTATTTCTCCATCCAACCCAGCCTCCTCAAATATTTATAAGCCAGCATTGTCTGTAATGCCTGCAGCCTACAGAGGGACTGAACATGAAGGAGTCTCTTTTCCACAGCCTTTTGGAGTTGGCTGCATCAGCATTATGAAAACCCTTTGGCATCATAAACCTGTTATTGTCACAGCTCCCATTTGCCTAGTATTATACAGTGAAGCATTTAATTATGCAAAAAGACACATAAAACAGTTTTATAACTGTCGGGCAGAAACCCATAGAAGCAAAAGAAACTTGTAGCACTTACAAAACCAAGTGTTTTGAATTCTATTATGTGCCTTTCTCTTTGGAAACACAATACATTACAAGTAGGGCAACATCTGTAGCCAACAAACTTGGCAGATGTATCTCCTTCTTGTTTGTCGCAAAATTCCCATTCAGTGTGACAGGATCTTGATTTGGTCCAAAGATAATTACGAGAAAATCGAAAAATTCTGCATATGGAGAAACAGAATAGACCAGAATAGGCCTGTTTCATTCAGAGAAATTCCAAAGCAGAGAAGTGTTTAATACAGTGAACAATAAAAAATGTAAACAGGCTAATTCTTTCTCAAAATTCAGGTGTATTTAATGAAACAAAAAAAAAAAAAAAATAAAAGCCCAATGGATGCTTTCTCAGCCAACAGAAAGCAATACCTCTTTCAGACTTCACCCTCAGAATTGTTTCATGCTTAGTTCTTCATTTTCTATGCTTCTGCTGTGGTTTTTCCAAGTTCCTAAGTCCCAGGACATGCTACTGTGAGTTACAGTCTCCTGAACATGTGTGCCTCTCCAAGTCTGTCGTGGGCTCACCTTCCAGCTGTCCTATTCAGAAACCCCTCTTACTCCTCTTCCTTGGCCATAATAGCAATGCAAAGGGACCCTCGCAGTACAGCTCTGTCACCATAACAACTGGGATATCTGTCCTATAATTCAACCTGCCCTCTCTAACTTCACCAGCCTCTTCCTACACTCAATCTAGAGCTCATCAATCCTACCCTGAGCAATCCTGCATTCTTTATTGTGGTAGTAACTCCCACATCCAGTCCTAAAGCTGCCTCTCTGCCGTTTTATTTTGGAAAGCCTGATTAACTGTGTACTCACCGTTTGGGAAGAGGATTGAATTCAATACAGGAAAGCCGGCATCTTTTCAAAGACAGCCAGCCCTGTGATTAACACCCCTGTCTTGGGGAAGCCTGTGAGAACAGATGCCCCGAGGAGTTCAGAAAGTAATCCCGCAGAGAGCAAAGTGATTGCGTAGCAAATCTCCCCGTAACTCCTAATTCCTTCAGAATTTAGACAACATGACGAGCATTAAAATATTGAAGGCCCTCAGAAAACAGCATGGTCTTCCAAAATGACAAAAAAATCTCAAAATCCTATTTAGCCACAGATTAACCTTGTGACCTTGGACTAACCAATATCCATTGCCATACTTCACCTTCTCTGAAGGGATTGTGCCTACTCAGTTGCCTAAATTTGGATAGATAATTTTACTAAACCTCCCCAGTGATGCATTCAGAGATTGAATCAGTTTAATCAGATTTTCTTTCATTATACTCAGAGATTTCCACTTGCCCTTTCAGTTGCTACCCACACAAGCACTGCTAGTCAATACAAATATTTTCTGCTAGCTTGGAAATCAGGTTGCAGTGCAATTATCTTCTAAATAGCACTGTTGTATGAGAAAGGAGGAAATTAGTAAATTAGTGCTTGAGCTGGGCTTTGTAATGCATAACTTGGTATTTCACCAAACTAACTTACTAACCACTATCATGAGATGGCCACTCAACTGATAACTTTATGTATTAATATAAATTTCCTGTACAGCGACAGTCCTTGTTGTACAACATTCTCAGTTCTATTTTGCTGTGCTTTAATGGAGTAGCCACTACATGTCACTGTTGTTCCATACAGAGGCATCGCAAGAGCAAGAGCACTCATTTATGTGAACCGGTAGACTCGGTCTCTTTGCCCTTTCAATCATGGGAAGAAACTGCTACAGACCAAGGGATGGAGCTGAATGAAAACTCAAGGGGAATTTTTTTCCAGGGCTGAAGGGAGACCTTACCTACCCTCTTTTGCTATTTCATTTACCTGTGCAGAAAATGTTTTTTCCATCTCTTTGCTTTAAAGATGTCATAAAAGAATGGCCCTGGCCAATGACCGACAAAGACATCAGTCTGGTGCCTTCTCTCAGCCCTGTATGACTTGGGACAAATCACTAAACCTCTTTGTACTTTGGTTTTGCAACAATGATGCACTACCCTGCTTCACTGAGGTACTGGGAGGACAGCAGTGACTAGGTGCCCAGATGTGATTGCAAAAGCAATGTAAACCCAATGAGATTTGGGACATTTCCTCATTTTCAAATGAAGAGGAAGTTCTGGAGGATTATATTGTAATTTCAGAAGTAAAGAGTTTGAGAACTTATCATGATTGTTAAGCCTTAAAAGGCAGTTAAAACCAGGTGTTTGAATAATAATATTCTAGAGGGTACATTGTTCCTAGGAAAGCTCTAAGATGTCCAGTCATATAAGCCAACTAGCACTAAGCTCCTGTTTCTGTTCCTTGCCATTAAAAACCCAGAAATATTCCCAGAAAGGGCAGAATCGAGCCAAAGTTCATCATGTATGCTTTTTTTTTTTTTTTTTTCCCCCCAGTTTTTTGGTAACTGCCATGTCTGAGTACAACGGAAAAACAGTTCTTGTTTTCCTCCTTAGTGCTCTATTCAAGTTAAGAGGAATCTGATGCCAGCTTCCCCAAGCCCCTTTGAAAGGCAGATCCATGTTATTTACCATGCTGGGAATGCTTGCATGGGCACAGAAATCTGTGCAGCGCTGGCTGTGTGAAGAGGTAAGCCTCTGCATGCAGGATTTGAGTGCTGCTACAGATCCTGTCACAGAAGGGAGAGAAAATTCCCAAAAGAAAATATCCTGGAATCTTCCCCCATGGTCCTAATCCTTTGAGATATCTCAAATCGGGCCGACATTCTTCATGCAGCCCAAGAACAGGAAGGTTTTGGTTTTTAAGTTACTAAACCAATATTTGCTTCATAAGCCCAGATCCACAAACATGAGAAGAGATC
The DNA here is from genome assembly GCA_032273925.1 of Rhynchotus rufescens. Taxonomy (NCBI): domain Eukaryota; kingdom Metazoa; phylum Chordata; class Aves; order Tinamiformes; family Tinamidae; genus Rhynchotus; species Rhynchotus rufescens. The sequence goes on from JAVCKT010002530.1 coordinate 10,685, forward strand.
TTACTGCCAGAGGGAAGGAAACCCTTTCCTGAAGCAAATGACTGGGCTGTAATGCTGCATCCTACTGAGACAGGAATCATTTATAAAAGAGAAAACATACACAGCTCGGTGATCAAAACAGTTGCCTCAAGATTGCCGAACTGAGTGAAGAAGTGAAGGAAAAGAGAAGTGAATCATAGTCCAGAAGACAAAGCAAAGAACTGAGAATGTCTGTCCATTTTCAGACTTTGTGAGAAAATAATGTTACCTTTGCCTGCAGTTCTTATTCTCCATTTTGTGTGCTGCTCCTGTGCTGCTAAGGGATGTGTGATTTCAGATGTCTAAGCCTCCACCTAAGGATAGTATGCGGCAGTCAAGGTGATTCCTGCCGCTGTACTGCCCTAAGTGTACTTGACCTGCAGCTGTTTTCTTCCTTACAAATAACAGATGAAAGAAATCTGACAGAAGCGGTTGGCCAGATTCTCTACTCAACTACAAGTCTTGGCAAAGAACGTGGGGCCTTGGAGAGTCACAGCTGCTGTATACGAGTGTCCTGGGGCCTGCCAGCCCTTGTGCCTCGTAGGCCATAAGTTGACTCCCCAGGCAGGGCTGTAGCAGAGCAGGGCAATGCTTTGGTCTGTCCATTGGCTGGGCTCAGAGAATGATCATCTAAACCAGTAATATCTGATTTTTACTAGACAAGAAAAAAAAAAAAAAAGCAAATATTTTGCTTGTGCAGATTTAGCAAGGTAGCTCTAAACAGACTCAAGTGTTTGCATCAAGATATGCTGCAGAATGGCTGGAGCCAGGGAAGCTGAGTCTGGCTCTAACCTAATACCATAAATTGATGCTTTCTGTTTAATTACAAGATTTGCTTTTGTTTTGTTTGCTACATGAGCCCAAATGGAAGCTTGAGGATCTATTTGCAGACCCCACTATCTAAAGCTGTTCAGCATACATGCTTGTAGGTCCAACTTTGTATTATTTAGAGCCTTAGCTTGTTGTTTTAGGTTTAATGTGTTTGTTCTCTTGATGGCTCTGTCAATATACATTCTATGCTGAAAAAGTTAAATGTCAATATGTATAAAAAAAAGATAGGGCCAAAAATAACCATTCAGAGTTTGAAGATGGAAGGCAAATTGCGGGTTTGTCAGTAGGATGTTTGGAAGCATTTAAGTAGTGAATCACTTGTTACTAGCTGTTGTAAATATTGGTTTTAAAGTGCTATAAAATAAAAGGTGCACAGTTAAACTTTCCTCTGAATCTTGATCTGTGAATGCTGCCCCACTTAGTGTTTTTTCCAAAGACCAGTGAAGGTAGCAAAAATCTTTACCAAGCACAAGCAAAAGTCCTAAACAAGAACAACGTAGTTTCAACATATGCGCATAATTTGCAGTAGAAGTATGGTACGTTTTCTTATAGTTTGTTGTTGTTTCTGAAATGCGCCTTTTTTGTTTGTTTGTTTTGTTTAATGTAGTGACAGCAGGGAAAAAATGGCATAGACTGATTTAAGTAAGAGCATCACTCTGCACTGTAACTGCAGAGCTTTTTTGACACAAAGTTTGACAGTGAAAATGATTTTCAACTTCTATTACAAATCGTAGTGTGGGACATGGTGACTGACACTTGACTCTTGGCCAGACCTAGTTTGAATATTCTTCTGAGTAGCAATCAGGTGAGGTTTGCTGGTTTTGCGGAGTCCTTCATTGAATGCTGGACTCAATCAGAATAAAAATGTGTGAGCTGTGATGCCAAAACAGTGAACCTGAAAAATGATTAATGTAACTTCTGCCCAGTCTAACCCTCACATTGTGAAATTTGAAGGAATTCATTTCACATTGGTGATTGGTCTGTACAAGATCTTTTCTTGTTTCACCACCTCAGCAGCACGTAGCTGTCCTGATATCCTTAGATTAGATTAAGTCCTGTTACAGAACCAAAGGATTACTACTGAGAGCTGGCTTCCTCATTAGGCTTAGCATTGCTAGCACAGCCAAAATTTCCAAGGGTTTATGTGTTGGATGTTTTTGAGTGCTGTCCTAAGACTGGCTACGTTTTTCTTTTGTTTCTTTCCATGTAGATGCCTAAATGGAAGAAGAGGCAGTACGGATGGTGATGGTGAGCACCTGAAAGTCTGGCTGAAGTTGTTCCTAATGAACAGATATGAACTCAGTCTCCGATGAGGTAAACCAGAGCTAAGAACTTGCAATTAGTGTAAGTAGGGTTGGAGAGCTTTGGATGAAAATCCATTCCTCAGTATTACAGAGACAATACTTAGCTCGCCTCAAAGCTTATGACACCATGATCTTTGCCTGGAATATTAGGATACCTGAACTCCACACAGGGAAACGAGTTACTGAAAAAGAAAATAAAACAGGAGAGATATTGATGTTCCTTTGCATGTAGTGTGGTTGCCTACTGTAGTACATCTGCATTTTCACCCTTGTCTTCCTGTTTTTCCTGCCATCCTTTTCTCATGGAATAAAGTGAAAAGAATTCTGCTGTGGGCAAGTCTGGAACCTGTCTGATTCTTCACCTGTGGTTTCCATCACAAAGAAAACTGTAATTAAGGGTGACAAGGCCCTTAGGAGACTGGAAGGTGAGATGGCAGCTGGAGAAAAAAATGACAGGCCCCTAGAATTATTTGTTGCCATAGAACAGGTGTCGGCAATCGCAGATAAGGGAATGCCTGAAAGTTGCAGTGCTCTAGGCAGCACTGAGAGGGGAAGATGTATTTGCAAAAGGGCATGTTCACCAAGTTACAGAGTGCATGTGTTGTGCTAAATGTCCTTAAGTCCCTCTGGTAATGCAGCCGTCTGTAGCAATAAATAGCAAATAACTATTGTCTCCTCCGGGACTAGAGCTAGCTTCCAACCGGGAGTCATCCTGCTCTGTGTTGCGGTGCAAGAGACCATACATATGTTATGGGTTCCAGGAAAAGACACACACACATAATCAGCCTGAAATCCAAGACTTCTTGTGTTTACACAGGTTTGTATAAAATCAATTATGACACGTAAAAATAGTGTACTACTCACAATTATTCCGGGTTTAAAAACACTAGATGGATTAAGTGTTGTTATTCACCTGTCTTTCCATTTCACCTCTAGGCCCCTTGTTTCTAGGATCATTTTAAATCTTCTCCAAAATAGTGATACAATTAAAAATCTCTCAGTGTGCATTTTTTTTTTTATTGGTGGGAGTTTAAGAATATGGGCAGATCAACTGAGAAGTGAGGAACCATGGAGTTTATTTATGTACATACATTATCTTTTAAACTTTGGTAGCAGCCTGTCTACTTCATCTGTTTAAAAATATACATGCATATTTCTGGAAACGAGGATAAGAGAACATCTAATAATAGCAAGGGGATCATAAACCAAACTAAGAAAGTGTCTTGAAAGTATTTTACAACCATGAACATAATATTCTTCATGACTCATCTTTAAGGTAGCTATCATCATGTCTGTTTTTTAGATGGGAAACATGGCATCCAGGGAGACAGACCTTCAAATATATAGTGCAAGTTAACAGACTGGCTTGGATTAAAAACAGAAAATGACTAATCTGTGACTTAGTTACTTCAGCTCACTACCTGAAACTATCCAAATATAAGCATCTAACAAAAATCTAGAACTGAAATTCACCCCAAAATACATGTAACAAGAACATCCCAAAGAAAGATACAAATACTTCAGCACATATGAAAGGAGAACATTGACCTTTTTTGAACAGATCATGAATAAATTTTATCCATAAAATCCTAAAATTTAAAATCATATTCAAATCATTATAAAATTTTAAAGTGGGTTTGGTGGAAGAAGAAAGACAAAACTGTTTTTGTCTTCCTAGAAGGCAGCATAACCTTCTAAGGTTACAGAAAAGGCCGGCCGGCCATCCATCCATCCATCCATCCATCCATCCATCCATCCCCTTTTTGTCTGTGTTAAGACACTTGTAACAAATACTCTGGGCTCCTGATCTCCTGGTCTTCTTTTGGACACATCGTGTTGCACCTATGGCTGCTCAGCACTTTGAAATGATTCTCTTGCCAGCAATAAGCTGCTGCAGCAGTGCCCCTTTCCTGCACTCATTAGTTCACTGTTCACAGTAATGCTACAAGAATGACTTACTGCATTCTGATGGTTTCATGTGGAGACTGTTTCTAATTCCAGCTTGCCCTCTAGCTCTTCACTTTCTTCAAAGAAATCTGCTATACTGGTAGAAAATATTCTAGTCAATATAGTGCTTGATGCCCAAATTGACTTTCTCCTTCTTCACCCCGAAGAAATGTTGGTGCTGTACTAATATCAATCAAGCTTACCTGTCCATGTTTTTTAGCAGTGAGCAGTGCTGCTATGTGTCAAGAACTCTAAACTGCTGACAATGTCTCTTCTTTTTGTGACTACTGCCATGTGCCCATGCACGCTTTGTTTGGTTGGACTAAATGCTTTAGTTTGGTGCCTTTCCAGCATCTGGTTATATTCCTTCAGCTCCAAACTCTATTTATACCCGCTGTGTGGATTTTCTAGAGCTGGAACTGGTCATTGGCTTGCTAGCACAGATGACAATATGGCAGTGGAGTGGCTGACAGCCTTTTTCTGTAGTATGCATATGCAGAGAACCCTCAGGTTTGCTCTAACAGTATAGACATCCTCCTGTAACTACAAGTTACAGCCACATCCTGTATTGCTGCTGGCTTCTTCCTGGCA
>JAVCKT010002531.1:0-10876 GCA_032273925.1 Rhynchotus rufescens
GGAGGTTTGGATGGCAGCGGCTTTCCCGTCTCTCCGAGCTGCTCCTGGACCATGCACGGGGCAGGCTGCAAGGCAGCACAGCCCCTTGCTGCTAAATGCAAACTGAGCCGCCCTTACACTGTGTTCCCCAGTGCTGCCAAATGTGCTCCTGGCTGACCCATCAGCAACAAGTGGCTGCGTGGACAGGGGCTGCAGGACATTGGGTCTCTGCTTCCTCCAGTGGCCCTTGTCTCTGAGCCAGCCCCAGGCTCTCAGCTGCTGCACTGGGACACTGATCAGTTAATGCACAGCAAAGAATTCAGCTGAGGAGTGCCTCTTTCTCCCACCTGCTGACTACAATTGCCTCAAATTTATGCACAGAATATGCATGAATTTTCCACTGCCATTTGTAGCATTCAAAGAAGGTTTTTAATGATTTCTTTTAAGCTCTCTTTGAATTGCGAATAGTAGAGGGCAAATACTCATTATTTCCTATCTAAGCAGCAGCCTTGATGGGTCGGTGATTGGTCAGATAAGTCACACAGCTCTGTTCCTCTTTTGGTGCAGAAATGCACAAGGTCGTTTGCTGCTAACGCTCATCTGCAAAGGCAAAATGTGCTCTAAGTGGATGCTGAATGCTACTGAGGAAGGCTCCCATGCATTTCCAGGCCAGAAAAACAGGAGTAAGCAAAATCTTATATCAAGTCAAGGTGCAAATACTGGTTGAATCTTTAAAGTGAGTAAAGTGAATGTTGGTTGAATCTTTTATTTGCACACAGCCTGGTTCACAGCACGGTGTGCAGCTGGAAGTGTTTTTGGAAGGGCAGCGGGACTGCAGTGAAACTCAAGTCTTGACAGTCTGCGAACATTAAAGATCTGAAGTCAGCTCTTACTTGACTGTTAACTCCTGAATCTTCAAATGATACAATGTTAATCTTCAGTCCTTTCCTAAAATAATGTGTAGAGTTGCTATGTTCTGTTAAATGTGAACCATGTGTCACCTTAGCAATGGCTGCAATGGTGAAAAGATGATAAATCTAAGGCTTGTAAAATGTCCTGTGACACTATGGGAGAAAAACAGGTGTTGCCTAAATGTTAGACATTTATGAGTAAACTTGCAGGGGTTTTAAGAGACTGACACATCTGCCATATAGTGTGTAACCCTGAAAGAGAAGGAGCAACGCAGCCTCTTTCATGTGTCTCACTCTCTCTACAACTGTATAAAAACACATCCTCATCTGGTATTGCAATTAACAGAGCTGGACTCACCTCTCCTTATGTTTCCTCCAGGTTTTTGGCGTTTACACCCAATGTGTATTTTAAAACTACGCCTTTTTAAGTAGGTGGCAAATTGCACTGGAAGGATTTGGTATGCGGAGTATTTTTATTCAGCTCCCTTTTCTCTCACCTTTCATTCTTTTCCCTTTGGAATATCTCCTTCGACATTCCACTCATAAAGCTCTTCAAAGGCAGTACTATATATTTGAATAGCAAGGCCTCCAATCTGTTCTCCAGTCCAGGGCCTCAGAGAGGAAAATAACTTGCAAGGCTGAGCGCCAGTGCCCCTGTGGCCGAGCGTCTGCATCGCGGCCACGGCATGGGAGATACTGCCTGGATCCTGGAATATTATCCCTCCCTTTATCCTATACATTTAATAAATTGGGAATTAGCTGTCTCCCTTTCGAATTTGGAGGCCAAAGGAGGTTTTCTTGCTCCCTTTGAGTGCAATGTTCGGTGCACGGGGTGTTGTGCTTGTGGAGAGAAATGGGAGCCGGGCGCAGCAATTCGGAGAATGCAAGCAGAATGCACAGGAACCTGCTCTGTGCTTCAGCCCTGACAAACTCGTGATCTCTAAGACAGGGTTTGCAAAAGCACATCTAAGGGAAGTCTCATCCATTCTGCCACATTGATACGATTTGCAGGGAAGTCAGTGGAAGCAGATCTACCTCCAGAAAGCTTGGAAACCTCTCCCTTGTGGGTCAAATGCACTAGACAGGGGACCTCTCTTGACCATTTGCCATGTGCAGCACGCTGTTACAGCGGAGACCAACACCTGACCGGGCTGCAAAACATGCCCACCCTCTTGGGTGGCCATTTGGTTTCTGGGTGGCAGCAAAGCTGCAGATATTTTGAGGATGACTCGTCTTGCTGGTAAGCATTCATGACTACGCCTGGCCTGATGAGGATCCCTGCCCAGCAATAAATTCTGCTCCCAAACCTTAATCCTCTCCCTCTCCCTAACAATTCAGCATCTTTTGTGTCTGAGTCCTGTCCCCACCCTGACAAGAGTGTCCTTATGGCTGTTGTGATCTTAACTGCTGTCCTGATGGGGCTGGTTCTAGGCAATGCCCTCCCAGCTACCTCACATCTATTCCTCTGACATCTCTTGGGATTTTTCATCCTTTACTTTCCAGCCTGGAGGCAGCTTTCATTTCTTGCTTTTTGAACACTCTGTGTTGTAGAGGACAAGGACAAAGCCATGCTGAGCTACCAGGCGCTTCCAGCCAACCCCTGCTGTCTGTGGGCCTGGGACGAGACCCTGGGTTGCTCTTCCCAAGGAGGTGGCAAAATAAAAAAAAGATCAGCTAGAAATGGGAAATTCTTCATAGACATGATCTGAAAAATGAGCTGCTCTGTGACCCTTCTCATCTTTGGAGTGTCCATACCCGGATCTATGTCTCATTACAAAAAGGAGCACCTTATAGGCTGCCCATGCCGTCCTCCACTCTTGGGGAACACGAATGTTCATCTGCTACTGCTTCCGCTCCAGCACGCATTTCATGGGAATCATTGTAAAAGAAACACAGTAACATGGAGAGAAAATATTTCCAAAAAAAACAGTGTTAGAATATACCTCTTTCCCCATATCTCACACAGTGAAAAAATTTACTCCTTCCACTTGCCAAAAAATGTCATCTTCCATACCCAGCCTTCCTGAATGAGGCAGATACAGCTCAAAGCATTGGTTGGAGATACTTAGCCGAAGCAAGGAAAAGAAACCTGTAGCAAAAGCTGACTGAGAAAGGATGGCTTGCTGGTGAGAGGTATTCAATCCTCAGCTGCACTACAAAGAAAGCTCTTCCTTACATGGTTGCGATGGACATCTTTTCATATACTGAGCCTAATTTTCCTCTGTCTAGTCTAAAGTCCTGTTTTTTATTAGTTTATCGGATACTTAACACAGCTTGATTTTCTGCATGCTGATCTACATCGAAATCTTGGGGATAAGGCAAAAATCTTACACATCTGAGGCTAACATTTTCTCACCTGTCTTAGATAAAAAGTTCAAAATCTACTCTGGTTAGCTATATATGAAATATTGCACTGATTCAAGTTGCAAGCTCTATCCCTCCAGTATCCTGACACTGTAGTATCTCTAACATTGGCCAGAAATGAGTGTTAAAAGAAGCATACAAAATGGGTGATTTATAGAGAGATCCTTCCCTTGGCATATCTCTGAGGCTAAAGCAGTCAATGGTTTGAGCATTCTTGAGCTAGAAATTGCATCCAGATTGTTTTTAATAGCCATCGATGGACATAGCCTCCATGAATGTGCTCATTCTCTTTTTGATTTCAAATATGCTTTTCATTTCATCACTCTGTGGCAATGAGTTCTACTACTCAAACACACTTTGTGTGAATAAGCATTTTCTTTCAATTGTTTGGAATCGGCTTCCAGGTAATTCCCCTCCTATTTCCTTGTTGCCCTGTGATAAGAAGCAGTGGATTTTATTTCCCTAAGCATTTTCTCCTCATTAAATAATGATTCTGTAAATCTCTACCATTACCCATGCCTATTTTATTTTTTGTGAGCTTTGCAAGTCCAGATCTCTGTAGTTTCTTTTTGCATAAAAGGTATTTTGTATTTGCAACCTGCTCTGCTGCACTTCTCCACATCCCTGCATGCCCTGCTGCATCCTCTGGGAGATGGGATGGTGAGAAAGGCATGCACATATGGACACACATGGATCCAAGTACAAATTCACACTGATGCTTTTCTTTTGCTCTCTCTTTCTTTCCTAATGATTCCTAACCTCCAGTTTCCCTTTTTGAGCATGCAGTACAGGTAAATATACTCTACTCAGAGTTTCTGTGCAGTTCTATTGAGTACTAGGTGCAGCTAACTAGCAGCTTTCCTGAAGAACATGCACCAGGGTTTCGGAGCCAGCCTTTTTCTACTAAGCACCTAGGACACTATTTGCAATAAGAATGAACACTTCTCACTGCTGTGTTTGAGGATTTACCTTGCACGGGTATAAGGGAGGCTGAAGTATGAAATACAAAAAAAAAAAAAAAAAAAAAAAGATTAGAGAGAATTTTAAAATAAACTAAGAACTCAGTGCCTATGGTGAGCTGATGCCTGTTGCACTTGATACTTCTGTATATCCTTCCGAGATCTTGGATCCTCTGTTCTTGTAAAAATGCACTTTACCACGGCACAAAGCAGCACTCACTAAGAAATTCATAGGGGACGGAGGAACAGGCACACATACCTTTTTGGTCTTGACTGTTGAGGCACAGCAGTCTCCACCATCATAGTTGCAGAAGGCTCGGTTGTTGATGGAGTCACAGTAGTTGTCTCCCATGAAAGGCTAAAAAATCAAAGAGCAGGAAAAGGCTGAGGACATGGATAAATCTATGACATAAAGCCAGAAGAAAATGCCTTCAAGGTGTCATACAGTTTGTAACACTACCAGTTTTCTGTAAAGCAAAAGATATTCTTTCCTTCTTTCAAAACAGACAGAAAAAAAAAGAAAAAGAAAAGAAGAGAGGAAGGGAAGTGATCCCTTGTCTGCTTTTTACATCCCACATAAGATGATGCCTATGGAATATTGATTTGACTAGGCCCAGAGACAGCATCAAGTCATCTAAAATCACAGTTTAAAAGAGAAACAATGTGGGACAAGAAGATTAGGTATAGCAGCAAAACTGGCTTGCTTTTAATAGTTGCAGTTCTCCTAACTATGCAACAAGTGTCAGTAATTGGGTATACACATACCAAGAAAAGAAATGAAACTGCTCTGCGCTCATCACAGCGGACACAGGCTCTCCTTCTCGGACCAGAAGTGACTGTGCATCATCCTGCTGATGACACAATCTCCCGTGCTCCACATCTCCGAGGTAGGATAATGGTAATTACTCAGAGGGATGTTGTGGAGAGTTATTAAAAATCATAAATTACCTTGAAAAACAAGATGTGATCACTAACCTATGTACTGCATAAGAAAAATAATTTGTTCTACACTGAACAAGTGCAGAACAAGTGTCATGCTGGATTCCTGAAAGAAGTCATCTTTGCAGATAGTGCTGGGAGGCTCACCAAGGTTTCCTGGAAGTATTTATGCTAATTGCAGTACCAGTGTTTTCCTGATGATAGATACATCCAGTACTGTTAATGAGAATGTGGGCATCCTTTCCCTAGAAAGAGCCATGACCATGCTTATCAATATTGAAATGGGCCCTGTTGAGTATTGCAGAGGCAGGCTTTCAGTGCTAATGTTTTGCAAATTTAAATATTTCCCTAAGGGTGTAGGAAATCAAGGCAGCAACAACAACAATATCAGACCAGAGCAGGACTACCAGAAAGTGACTAATTGAGATTCACTTTTATAGTTACAGGCAAATACAGGAAATCAGAATTGCAGGGTGTGGTTCCTAGTCTTCTAAAATGACTTAACTCTATTCTATAGAAATAGACTGATAGGCAAAGGTTTTGATCTGCAAAGATCTTTCCAATGTAGTAAGTAATTAAATGATTTTTAAACAGATGGATAAATAAATATTTTCATGCCTACCTGATCATCTTCAAAAATGTAAACCATGTTCAATCTCCCAAGACAAATGGATGGGCTTCTCCATGTTTCCCTAGCTATGCCTGCTTGTCAAGAAACGCTTTCATTTAATTTTTCTTCCCTATATCACCACCATACACCTATGAACACTGGCAGACTACTAACTTATGGAATACATCTTTCATTTGCACTGTTACAACTCAGGCCATTTACAAGAACAAGACAAATAATGGACATTCTAATATAGTACCAAGATCCTCATATGGAATATCTTGGAAGCGTGGTTGTTGAGGGTGAGATCAGTAGAGGTCTTCTTGCACAGCTCAGTAGTCCTACAGGTTTGGAGCCTTGCTTTCTCCCTGACTAGATAATGTAGTCCAAGAGGGACCAGTTTTCCAATGAAACATCTAAGATAACTGCCTGGAAGTATGTATCTGACTCATAGACCTCTATTCTTGCCACTAGGGAGCGACAAAAAATCACACTGCAGCAGCTTATTTTACCACTGTAAATGCCAAGAGAAAAATAATCCCCTGCTTAGAGTCTTCTATTCAGGGAACCCATCCTGATCCTAAGGATATTAATACATTAGGAACTGTGTCAGCCTAATGGCCTACTAGTATTATTGACCTACTGGCTTATTATTCTCTTTTTCCATAGCTGTGAAAAAGGCTTGGTGAAGACTGAAATCTTCTGAAATCTTAATGCCAGGGAACAAGCTCTGGCCCATTCTTGGATCAAGCATCATGATCTAAAAATGATGCTAGAGGCCATTATCAATTGTCTGGGCAAAGCCTTCCAAGATGATAGATTGTGATGCAGTGACACTGCTCAATGAATGGTGAAAAGAAGAAAGTTTCTATTGATGCAGGAGAATCAGACAATTAACAATGATGGAAGGAAAGAAAATGCTGAGAGAAAGCATGTCAGTAATAATGGCTTCTGGTAAATTATTACATCATTGAGAAGTTTGCCCTAGTAATAACTATCCTTAAATGGCAGGAGAATGGGTACCCAATGGCGCATCAGCACCTGAATGGTATTTCTTAATGGTCCCTGGATGTTATTTTAGCTCTCTTTGGAGAATAGGGGCACCTAGCCAGCCTGCATGAATGTAATGTGTGAGATGGCTTCTGACATTCAAAGCACTGACAGCAGAATGCTTTTCATTTAGGGAACAACTAGACAGAAACTATTACATTGTTGGAGAGTTATCACTCTCTTGGGCCTAACATTTGTATGTGAAGGAAACCTATCTTTCATTATAAGACAATTCACACTGCACAGCAATGTGGTCTAGTATTTTGTGTCAGATTTAGGAGCCCTGTGCCATGTTCTGCCACTCTGGGCAAATAACTTCAACGTGTTGGTAAAATTCGGTTACTGAGTATGGAGTTAGGTGCTGCAGAAAGTCCTGAGAATTGCATCCAAAACACAGTTTTTCCATGGCCTGTCCATGTAATCAAGGCATCCATCTACCCTTCTAAGGTTCCCCATTTCTAAAATGGACATGAGGCTCCCCAGCCTTAAAGCGGTGCCATGAGGATTGTCTCGTTCATGGAGGTAAGATAGTCGAGTGTTGGCATGAGGGAAACTGAATGAGTGCCATGATCCAGAAAGAGGTGCTCCAGGTCTTCTTAAGCACTGAAACATTTTTAAGAGTTCTTAAACTTTTCAAAGATTGTTGCCAGCAGAAACATCACCCTTAAAAATAATTACTGCAAATAACACATAGCACCGTAGAAATGATATCACTACTGAAAAACAACTAGATGTTTCTGATTTTTTTTCTAGACTAGACAGTGGTTCATGGGAGAAAGGGTAGATGATTTGCCTGGATGTACTCTCCAACCAGCGGTATGATTCTGCTTCCGACTTTTCCAAAATGTATCTACCCACCAAAGCCTAGTCATCCTCGGAAGGAATTGTTCTTCTAATCAGTATATCAGAAAGCATATCAATTTTGCTGAATAACTTAGTCATTCAACTTCTATAGAAGTCCTTAGCCTACTAAAGTCACCCAATCTCACTGTTGGGTGTCAGAATTAATGCAGAAAAATCACAATTTAATTAATAGCTTAGTCAAGGCAAAACACCATTTGCTCAACCTAAAGCCCAGCATTTTTAACTATTGTAACTGCAGTGATTGTTATCATATCTCAACAAATTCTAGTACTAGAGTACTAGAACCCTAGTACTCACCTCACAACCTTTGACGCAATGAATCAGAGAAGGGTGAGGGTACCACTTGAGTCCGGCTGTGCAGACAACGCTCTAGAGGGAAGAGAAAGAAAAGGAGGTTAAGACAAAGAAATCAGTGTACAGCCAGCATGCTGGTTTCTATGACTCTCCTGTACTTAACCAATGAAGTTCAGTTCCTAACACCTCTTGTGTTCTCAGGACCTGGCTGTCCTCCAGGTATTTACAAGAAGTGTTGGACTTGACACTTGAAATAACAGAACATTTGAGATTAAAATAATATTTAAGGTTCTCCTAAAATGTCATGTCCAATATTTCACTCATGGTGGGGGAACGTGGCAGGGAAATGCAAAGGCAGAGGTCCACTGTCTAGCTTGTGAGTATGGGGGAGACATTTTAGGAATTCATTTAGGAATTTTTTTGATGCTGAAAAGCGCCGAAGCAGAGCACTGCTCTATTTCATGACCTCATACCTATGCTTCTTAAAGACAAAAAAAATCTAAGGATGAACCTTCAGATACATTTTTGTGCTATCCTGTACATTTTAGATAAAAGAACCTTCCCTACATTCCTTCAAAACAATTCATATAAAGGGCAGCATTTTCTGTTACATTATATAATTTCTGTGCCAAGTATACTTACAGATTTTCTTTGGGGGTAGGGAGGGTACGGAAAGGGAGGGGAGTGCCCAGTTATCCAGTTATGAATGAAAATGAGACACCAGCCTGCCCAGTAATGACATACGCAGGGCACTCTCTGTTTCGCCACAGACATGAAAATGTTTATATTAAGAGTGGGCAAAATAGAGAAAGTGCTTCTATATCACTGATATCTAGGTAAAGGGACTCTCAACTGTTCACCATCACATCCAGTACAACATTGATTTTGGGTTGTCTTCCACAGCCAGGACACAACAATTGCTGCTTGGGCAGGATGAACCCGTGGACACTTGCCAGAGGACTCGGGTAGAGGTTGGATGAAGGCCTGAGGGAGGAAGGGATTAATGTTTGGGAAGACCTGACGCACAAGCCATCCCTTGCCCTGTTTATTTGAGGGCTTATTTAATCATCTGCAGGGGCACCTCAGCATGTTTTTACAGTTTCTGTCATTTGAGGCTTACCTGGCGTGTGCTAGAAAAAGGACTTTTATACTATCTGACTTGGGCTGTTTATCTTTCCAATACTCTCGGATTTTCCACTATTAGTCAAGCCTAGCTTGCCCCACCTGCCTTGCAACAGGGCCGGTCTGTGCGACAGGAGAAGAGGCTGAGGAAAGAGGGGGAGGAGGAGGATGTTTATCCCTCAAGAGGGAAGCTGCAAGGTGCAGGGGCTCTGCGGTGTCAAACATTCCCCCAGTGTGTTCTTGACAGACAGCTGGAGATTTCGAGGCTACTGCCTGCCACAAATGGCAAGTTATTTTTTCTCTCTCTCTTCTGTTTATTGCACTTCAGAGAGAAAAGAAAGGAAACTTTTCTAGGTTTCAAAATAAGCAAAGCCAGTCAACAGACCAGGAAAGGAGAGAGTAAGGGAAGCTAGTCAAGAGCATTTAAATCCAAGACTTAAACCAAAGGAGAAAAAAAAACCAGTTTTTCCTCTTCCATAAACAAGCCCAGCCAGACAATAAGGAGAGCAAGTGCATTGCCAAAGAGTCTCTCTGCTAAAGAACATCACTACTTACACAACAGCTTCATACATGTGAATATATGTGAGAGTGCAGATCTAACAAAAGGAACCAGATAGCCTTGAAAAGGCAATAACACGACAGAAAAAAATACACAACCAGATGGTCAGACAACTATTTTGGCATGCTGTTGCCTACCTGCCAATGAGGCTGCTGGCAAAGACAGTCCAAGAACTGTGGCCAGTGTTGAATAGGCTCTTAGAAAAGGATGTTTCCAAGTTATGATCAAACCCTGACAGCAGATGCACTGACTGTTTCGCTGAATCTACCAGTGCTGAAAAGCCAGCAGTTGTTCAGTTTTGTTCTTCCTCTTAAAGGAACAGACAAAAGGTGAAGTCTCTCCTATGCTGTTCTGTCCTAGGAAAGCAGAGATCTGTGCTCTCATTCAAGATCATCTTAAAACCCAGTGGTTAAATAGCCTTCTGCTGGACAGGCTCCCAGGAAAGGGTGTGCAGCCCTAGACCTCTCCATAGCCTAGGCACGCCAGCTTGCCTTGTGCTAAATTAATCACAGGGGCAGTGGCGCATTGACATTGCTATCAGGAAACTCCCCATCCAAGTGAATAACCAGTGAGAATATGCAACCACGAGCATCCCTTACCTCTTCTCCTCTCCAGCAGAGTCAGGGTATGTCAAAAGGATTTGGGATTACATAAATGCCAAAAGGACTACATACTAGCCGTAAGCCAGGCCATGACAGCAATCTTCAAGTGTAGCTGCAGGTTGAGCACTTCATACCACTCAAGTGCACTCAGTTCAGCAATCTGCCTTGGCAGAGGGTCATTTTTAGATACTCTTCATCACAGTGCTGGGGCAGGAGCCTTCCAAGGTTTTAGTCCTAGCTACTCTGCTATCCTAGGATGATTCCTTTGGCAGTGAAGACCATTAGGACTATATTAGCTAAATTCAATTCTGCTCCTATTCAAGCGTGGTCTAGAAAAAGCCCTTAGTTAGGGACCTGGCTTTCTCTCTGGTTCTCCAAATCCTGAATTCACACAGTGAGGCCTGTTTGCAGCCTCAGGTACCTACTCTGACATGTGTGGAGCAAAGGGATGGAAAAGGGGATGTGTGCAGAGAGAGAGATGAGGTTGTATAGAAATTGGGAAGGATTCAGTTTGCTGCGTATTTTGTGCTTTTAAAAGGTGCAAAGGCACCTTGGGGTGCTGCACAGAGCAACTGAAAAAAAAAAAAAAAAAACCATAAATACCAAGCAAGGGTATTGAAGCC
>JAVCKT010002534.1:0-13379 GCA_032273925.1 Rhynchotus rufescens
AAAGGGGAACTGCCTACACTGAAGGGGCAGGTACCTCAAAGAGCCCAGCACTCTGAAAGGATACTTGTGTCTTCCATGACTTCACATGCAGATACTGAACATACCTTCTGATTTGACAGTTTGATAGATGAATGACCCTTTGTTTCTTCCAGTCTGGCAGGTAGAAAGAGAAGATATAAAAGGTCTTTAAAAACTTTGCCTTGATTCTGGTTTCAGATGTATGGTTCCTGTAGACTAGACCTAGGGTACTCCAGGCATCTTGGATGAAAGGTGATACCACAGAAAACTGCAGAGGCATTAACACTTGTAGCCTATCATGCTCATGATGACTAACATTTCTGACACCAGCTGATCTAAGTATTAAGAAATTTAAAGGAGCTATACCTCAACCTTCATCTGTTCTGCAGAGCTGATGCTGGTAGGCAGCAACTCAGAATGGGGCCAATGACTCAAGCATGAAACTGCTTGTAAAGGTAAAGACCCTGGGGTAGAAAAAAAGGCCCACAGATTATGACCAATCTGACTGCTGTGGGCTGAAAGATATAATTTAGCAGTAAGCATCATATTTAGGAGGACAGTGACAGCAAGTTTAAAATAAAAACATTCTTTCTCTGATCTTTCTGAAGAGAGAAAAGTTTTAAAAGCTACATCCCAAAAAAGCCGCAGAACTCAAACCTCCAACTAGAATGAAACCAGTCTAACACAGTTCATTTCTGAACATCTTTTGCTTAAAAGTTCAGAAAAGAAAGGTGAGAAGAAAATCAAATATAATGTAAATTACTTAAATTATTGACATCAGTGAAAGAGGCTGACGGTAAGAAATGAAGGTAAAATGAAAGCTCAATACATTACCCACTACTGAGAACATCACATGAAGATTATTTTTTCCACAAATATTCCTGAAACACTGTGAAAAACAGAGTTAGAAATATGTAAGTTTGAATATAAATAATTTTAATATAAAAAGCACTAGTAGTCTTAATCTCAGCTATAGAAAACCTTCACATATTTTATGAAATCACATTTTCCAGATACTGGTTACTACTAAAGCCAATACCTTTATGAGAGCACTTACTGATTTCTAATTAAAAATGATCACATAAAGCTATAATTATTTTTGAATGGAAGGATATTTAAATGAATATTTAAGATTATTTTATTACTCATTAGCTCACTCATAGCTCTTTTGGTGTCTTTCATGTGGTATCACAACTGACTTCTGGAAACTCAGGCAATATCACACACAGTCTATCTTGATTAAGATTTTAGATGGAAAAATGTAAATGAAGTTGATGAAATTAATAGATCCTTTTTTTCATAGAATCATAGAATCATTAAGGTTGGAAGGGATCTTTAGAGATCACCTAGTCCAACCCTCCTGCACATGCAGTGTCACCTAGAGCATGTGGCACAGGATTGCGTTCAATATCTCTAGAGAAGGAGATTCCACAACCTCTCTTGGCAACCTGTTCCCATGTTCTGTCACCCTCACTGTCAAGAATTGTTTTCTTAAGTTTCTGTGGAACTTTTGATGCCTCAGTTTGTGGTTGCTTCCTGTAGTCCTATCAGTGGCCACCACTGAAAAGAGGCTGGCCCCATCGTCCTCACTGCCTCCCTTGAGGTATTTGTAGACACTGATCAGGTCCCCCCTCAGCCGTCTCTTCTTCAGACTGAAGAGGTCCAGCTCTCTCAACTTTTCCTCATAGGGCAGATGTTCCAGGCCCCTGATCATTCTTGTAGCCCTGCACTGGACTCTTTCCAGCAGCTTTACAAGCTTTACAGTCTTGTACTGGAGAGCCCAGAACTGGACACAGTACTCCAGATGTGGCCTCACCAGGGCCGAGTACAGGGGAAGGATCACCCTCCTCAGCCTACTGGAGACACTCTTCTCCAGAGCAGGATCCCATTGCACTCCAGGATCCCATTGGTCTTCTTGGCCAGAAGGGCACACTGCTACCTCATGTTCAATTTGTCATCCACCATGACACCCAGGTCCCTCTCTGCAGAGCGGCTCTGCAGAAGGTCAGTCCACTTTTATGTAAGCAATAATTCCTTTCTGAATTCTAAAATATTTGCTTATAAGACATATAGTATGCATAAATGTTTGGAAAGAATTATCAGAGATTCACTATTTTTGAAATAGTCAAAGTAAGCTCAATCAGTCTTTGAGTATTGTAGTGGAGAAGCACAATCAGTTTATACAGTCTGATAGATGTGCTTAGACAATCCTATAAAATCAACAAACTGCAGGGGAACTTCAGGCCTGTTAGCCTCACCTAATAGGCCTTCCCAGCCTATTAGACAAGGTTACGGAGCAGATCGTGTTGAGGGCACCCAGCATGTTCATGACAACCAGGGGATCAGGCCAAGCCAGCATGGGTTTATAAAAGGTAGGTCCTGCCTAACCAACCTGATCTCCTTCTATGATCAGGTGACTCACCTAGTGGATGAAAGGCTGTTGTCTGCTTAGATGTGGCCTACTTAGTAAGGCCTTTGGCAACATCTCCCACTGTATTCTCCTGGAGAAGCTGACAGCTCATGATTTAAACAGGTGTACTTTTTTGCTGGGTGAAAAACTGGATGGATGGATGGCTTTGCCCAGAGACTGATGGTGAATGGAATTAAATGCAGCTGTGGGTGGTCCTGAGTGATGTTCCCCAGGGTGTCAGCGTTGGGGATGACCCTCTTTCATATCTTTATCAACAATCTGGATGAGGAGATTGAGTGTACTCTCAGCAAAATTGCAGATGACACCAAGCTGGGAGGAAGACTTGATCTGCTTGAGTGTAGGAAGGCTCTCAGAGGGATATGGATAGGCTGAAATTATGGGCTAAGGCCAGTTGTATGAGGTTCAACAAGGTCAAGTGCCAGGTCCTGCACTTTGTGTACAACAACTCCATGCAACTCTACAGGCTTGGGGAAGAGTGGCTGGAGAGCTGCATGGCAGAAAAAGATCCGGGGGTGTTGATGGACAGGTATCTGAACATGAGACGGCACTGTGCCCAGGTGGCCGAGGAGGCCAATGGCATCCTAGCTTGTGTCAGGCACAGTGTAGCCAGTAGGACTAGGGAAGTGATTGTGCATTTGTACTCCGCATTGATGAGGTCGCACCTCAAATACTGCATTCAGTTTTGGGCCCCTCACTACCAGAAAGACATTGAGGTGCTGGAGCGTGTCCAGAAAAAGGCAGTGAAGCTGGTGAAGGGGATGGAGGGGGCTGAAGGGGCACAGACTTAACAAGGAACAGCTGAGTGAGCTGGGATTATTTAGTCTGGAAGAGACTCAGAGGAGACCTTGTCATTCTGCACAATTGTCTGAAAGGAGGTTGTAGTGAAGTAGGGGTCGATCTCTTCTTCAAAATCAGTACCAATAGGACAAGAGGAAATCACAGAATCACCGTTGCACGAGGAAAAGTTCAGGTTAGATATTAGGAGAGCATTATTCATGGGAAGGGTCAAGCTTTTGGAACAAGCTGCCTAGGGTAGTGGTGGAGTCACTATCCCTATTAGTGTTGAAGAAATGTGTAGATGAGGCACATAGCAACATGGATTAGTAGGCATGGTGGTGATGGATTTACAATTTGGACTCAATAATCTTGAAGGTCTTTTCGGACCATATGATTCTATAATTTTATACTTCGTAAATCCAGTCCTCATGTGAAGATGTTCATTATTTTTTGAGGAAAACATCATTTTACTCAGTTTTGGATGTCCTATGGCCATTTAGATTCATAA
The DNA here is from genome assembly GCA_032273925.1 of Rhynchotus rufescens. Taxonomy (NCBI): domain Eukaryota; kingdom Metazoa; phylum Chordata; class Aves; order Tinamiformes; family Tinamidae; genus Rhynchotus; species Rhynchotus rufescens. The sequence goes on from JAVCKT010002534.1 coordinate 3,735, forward strand.
AAGTCCATTATAAAGTGATATCAAATCAGAGTAGTAGAATTTAATTGTTAATAGTAAAACAGTTTAGTTTTCTACAGAGGGATGCACCTGTGGTAGAGGCAATAGGGCATGTTTTCATTAGAGAGCAATGTAAGAAAAGTCCATGTTCTGAGCAAGGCTCCTTTGCATTCCACCCTTTTGCTTTTCTATCCTCCATTGGTGATCCAATGAAAAATGGCAGTACAGCATCTACCGATCATGTGACTGAGTCTTCCAAAACAAGGGGAAGATTTCTTTTGATTTAGTGTGGTAAAGAGTACTTTTCAGTGCTTCTTGCCCCAGAGAGTTAAGATGGTACTTATTAGCCACCATTTTTTTCACCCAAAGCAAGGTGCATGTAATTTGTCCTCAATAGTAAGACATGTTTCCCCTTCCCAAGGCCAAACAAAAGGAAATGCTAAGCTAACTAAATCTGGAAATTTGCTTATTTGTATTGAATTAGTACAGTTATTAGGAATTTAACTACTTTTATTTGGTGACAGTTTGCTGTTGATACTACCTTTGGACAAGCAACTATCTCTTTTATGTTACTTATCAGGACAGGAGAAAATGACTGATGAGTTTGACCTTTGCTTGAAATCCCTTTTTGTGACTCACCTGAGTGCATATCCTGTAGCAACATAAGAATGCACTGCCATCCTCATTTTGCAGCCTGAACAAGTGCTGACAGATGAAGGAGCTGACAGTCTGTCCTACTGTTGAAACAGGAAGATAAAGTTACATGTGAATTTGCTTGCTTTTTAAGACCTGGATAAGTGCAATTGTGTACAAAGGTCGCCTCTGGGCTCAGTTATTATGCAAAAAAAAATTATTCTTTTCTAAATTAATACATATTTGGTTCTCCGCTAAGCAATGTTCCATGAATGCATCACATTGGAAAGGAAGTAGTCAGGCAAGTTTTCAAGAAGTTTCACACAAGAGATGTTAGCTTTTGTATATATAATAGAATGGACTCAGTTTCCACCTCATGTGAAAAAGAAGAGCTTCTCCATTTGATATAAATAGGTTCCCAAAGCCATTGGCAATGTTATCTCTGAGTTCACCTAAGGCAAATTCTACTTTACCAGATTGCCATATTTGGTGGTCAAGTCTATTTTAGAATATAACTAGAAAGCAGTCATGTACATCTCATTTTCAAGACAGGCTGCTATCTATGGCATGAGTATACATTTACAGAAGTGTTTCACTTTAGCCTTTCTATGATTTGCACATAAGTACTCTATTACATAGAGTTTATCTATTCAAATCTGTTTTGTCGGTTACTTTGATATAATCACAGATAAGAGTCTTATTTGCATTATGTTAAGGACACTTAGCAAAAGGAAAAAAAGCTGCTGACCCTAATCTCATACTTATTTATGACAGAAAGTTTTTTTTTCTAGAAAATTATTTTTTTAAATATTGTGAATATAATTCTTTTTAATATTGGAAATTCTAATGTCACTGAAGAAATTACAAAAAGAACAAAGAAAAGAAAGTTGAAAGGTAGATGATTTGTAGACACACTCTTTAAAACTCTTTGTTTTACTTTTATTGGTTATGCAATCTAGTATAGCTTTCAATAGCAATTATATTACTGGATAAAATACACTGTTACTGAGGCTTCACTGCAGTCATAGACACCTTTCATTTAAGGTGCTGGAGTTCACATAAATCACTCTCCAACCATCCACTCCTAGGAAAAATCTTTTAGGAAAAGCCAGAAGAATTTTGACATATTTATGTTAAAAAAAAAAAAGAAAAAAATTTAAAAAAAGTTATAAAGCTTGGGAGAGGAGAGTTGTCACCGCACCGTCTCCTCCCATTCCCTTTTTCCCTGTCTCTTTTCCCCTTTCCCTTTCCTCTCCGCTTTTCCTTTCCTTTCCTTAAACAGATTTCAGGCCTCATGCAAAAAGAAGCAAGAAATATGGAAGTAACCAATTTTTAGATGTCCCTGGCAGGTCATTTATTTATTTATTTATTTATTGATTGATTCATTGAAACAGTACATTTTTGGGAGCTAGTGTTTTCACAAAGGGATTTCCTGGCTTATGTACATTTTGGAGAATTTGAACCACTTCTAATTTTTATGCAGCAGCCAAGTCTGTCTGTCTTAATACTTGAGCAAATCAATGCTTGTCAAGCCAGTGGAACAACCTTCTTTTCTGGAATATTGTTTTTGATCCTCCAAATTTATATATCCTCTTTTTCTTACTATCTACCAATACACCTACGTTTCTGATGCTGCTGGGGCAGGCTACTGACATTTTGTTATGAATTCATGGTAAAATGAATTTCAGTAGTAAGTGAAATTAAAATGAAATGCTAATGAAAATTTGTTTCTTTTTATAGAACACTAAGGCATTAACTAAACTTGATGCCAAGAAATAATAATTTGAAATACTGCTTTTTCTACCTTTTTTGAAGTACTGTTTTTTTTTTTCCTCTAAGTTAAATATTCTTTCCTATTCTTCTGTTTTTTTACTTACAGAAGCTGTATTTCTTTCTAGGCATTACTTGTGGTTTCAAAAAAAATGGAAGTAATCTAGAGTTCACTTAAAGATCAAGTACCACAAGCTGGTGTTTTCAAGTGCCCTCAAAGTTTACTAATGCTTTCCAACTCATTTCCTATTTCCCTGCCAAAAGCACTCTTTAGTGAACTGTAAAGTTTTTCAAATAACAGACATCTGATCTAAGTTTCTTATGATTTTTTTTTTTCAGAAGATCACATACTTTTGAAATCTGGTAAATTTTTATTGTAATATAAAAATATTGTATTCTGACTGGTCGTTAAGAGTTGTGAAGGTTCTTAGCCTTTAACATCTGTTAAAAGATTCATTTCCTCATTCTGAGAAATTAAGCTTTGCTTTCATACACATATTCATATAATGTTTAAGTCAGAGGAAGAAAAGATTGCTGAACTTTCTGCTCCCAAACAAGAGTATCTGATATCAAAATGGTCATGAACTTTTAAATAAAAAAACTCTTTTGAAGTACAATAGACATTTATATAAAAAAGTAATTTGTATGTATTTTATAGGCTTGATAGCAGCATTTGCATCTCTAAATAAAGGATCTCTTTGATTGTGCATGGCTTCTTAAGAAGAGGCAAGTCACCTATTTGTGATTAAAGATCTCATATATGCAATGTAACTTTGTATAATCCCCAAAATATAAATTTCACGGAATCTTATATTAGAGTCTATGCACAAGTTCCCTCATCATTGTAATTACAATTCACACACTACAATATTGCTGAATGCAGTTCCTGAATGCTAGTTAATGTTTAGCTACTTTTAAAGTTTTGGGCTCTTCACTCTATTACAGTTATACAGTCATGAAGTTTTTTTGATTCTTATGTATTCTATGACAATTCTTAGTCCATCTAGGATATAAATTAACACTAAATTGGGTGTCAGTATGGCATCACTGTTAACATCTGTAAAACTGGCCTGGCAAAGAAACTTGAAGCAAGGTTAGGCATTTATACAGTCAACAGTCTTTTCTGTGCTTTTGATTAAAATTTAATAAAAATGTTTGAGTGAGGTGAAGACTTGTCAAGAGCAGGTGAGGAAAGATCAACATTTACTCAGCCCAAATCTAATCCAGCCACTTTTTCTTCTTCTCATATTCCCTATTCATACAGAACAGCCAGAGTGCCCCATCTACTCCTGAAGCAAACAAACAAAAAAGGCAGCATGATAGAGTCTCTTACTTAGGAAAAAGGATTAAAAAGAACATTGCTATTGGTAGGACCAGGAGTTTCTAAAACTCTCTCTCCATCCCTCTGCCAGACGCAGTTTACTTATTTAAGCCAGTGATTTTCCTTTTGACTTTACGGAAATAAAATTCCAGTGGGGTCATAGTGAGTCTTATTCAAAAACCCACAACTGTAAAATACGAGAAGTCAGAATTCAGTGATGATCAGCTCAGAGCCAAAATAAACCCACCAACTCAACATTTCAACTTCCCAGTGTGACTGTGGAGTTCAGGCTACCCAAATCATTTAGACCAGGCAAACTCTGCAGCTCTGTCTCAGGATACACTTTACTGATCAGGAAATGGTCCTGGTGAAATTATCACATTAACATTTTACAGGAATACAAAAGAAGATTAAAAAAAAAAAAAAAAAAAAAAAAGAAAGATAGAAACCAACCACAACTGGGAGAATCCCCTCCTCTCCCCTTCCCTCCCCTCCTCTTCCCTTCCCTCCCCTCTCCATACTCTGAAAGTATTATATTCCTCTCTAGTCTTCCTGCACAGCCATCTCTTGGTGAGCTAAAATGCTAAAATTTGATGATGATCACAGCTCTTTATGAGCTAAAATTTTTATTTGGTTGTTTGAAAAACGAAGTGAAGCAGAAGCTAATTAATAAAACATGTGGTTTAAGTATAGACTAGTGATTTTATACTGGATTAATTAATACAGAATAAACTGTTTTGTTGCTGCACCTATGCTTGCACACTAAAGGTCTTGTGTTTCCCCATGTGTCAAATGAAAGGCCAAAATTTCAGCAATGCAAAATGTCTTCAAAATGCTTATATTACAAACACCTAAATCAGTTCAGCATGGAAAGTCCGTTACTGATCACTATTACATTTGCTCCTTACATAGCACAATTTTATACATCAGCCATTTTGTACTGGATCCAAAATGTATTCTGATACTGAATTTGTGGATTACATCATTACAGCAATATATGGCTTTAATCAGGACGTTCTGTGATAAAGTAGAGGATGTGTGCACAACTATTTTTCTCTTGTCATTCCCTCAACAATTTTGTCATTAAGCCAAAATTTTATGGCTTTAGTTGTTTTAAGAAAAAAATCTATGACTAGTTACTAGTTGTTACTATTAATACTGCTTACAAGTAAGAGAATACAGCAAACTGTTGAAGAAAGATTTCATGTATAAAACATATTTGCCTTGCTGTATGATAGTAAAAAAAGATATTTGTCATGCCTATTCTGTACATCAGGGGAAAAAAAAAGAATAGTTTGAGATGGACACTGTATAAAAATGGAAAATTTGGAGCAATGCAGTAAGTGGCAACTCAAAGTCAAAGATCCTACAACAATAGAATATTTTCCCTTTAAAATAAGAAAATATAAATATATCATATATGAAAAAACTTTTAGAGTATCAATAATCTTATAAGCAGACCAATTACTATCATAGAAACCTGCTAGGGTTTGAGATTTAGTATAATAGGCAAACCTTGAATTTACTAAATATTTTATCTATTTAAATTTTTCCATTTTGCCTCAGTTAATTTTAATTGTTTTCCAATTGTTTAATTGTAAAATTTAATTATATAAATGTGGTATATACATGTGTTCCCCTCACACATTGGTGAGATGGACTTAAGCCTAAAGTTTTTCTTGTGCTCAGATGGGTCTATTTTTTGAAGACAGTATGCCCCTATTAAAACTTGTGTGATACAGAGTAAGTGCACCAGTGAAAAACACTCTGAGGAGATGGAATCTCAGATTTTTCCAGTAAGATAAGGATATGCTTTCTTCATAATATATCATAGCTAAATATTTGGTTAGCATTCCTTGATGGTCCATTAATTATTTTCCTGTTCATCTTCCAGTAACAATTTCAAATTGTTTGTTGGTCTTGTTACCAACAGCTGGTAAATCTTGAATGTTTTTTATAAGTTATGGAAACCATTTAAATCAGAAAAGCACATGATTCATACAAGATAAGAATATATACATAAAATATACATAAAATTCTAAACTGAACCCTACGTAAGCTCATCTTTACATCGTTTATTTTCCCCACAGGACACAAACTAACAAATAGGATCAGTTGCCTCATACATTAATGACAGAGCTTTAGAAAGACATCTGATGTTGAAAGAAAAAAGCACAGAAATGTAAACAATATGTGAAAAAAAGAAAATGACTGTCCTAAAAAAATTTCAAGTCACCAAAGGTATATAAGCTTTTAATACTTCACTAATAAGAAAATCATCTGAAAGAAATATTCATGTAGTTTCAGATAAACTTATAAAGGATTTATGGATAAGTTAGCTTTCGGATGGCACTGACAAAATTGCTCAGTACAGAATTCCTCTTAGGATAATAAATAAGGATAATAAACATAAAGGATAATAAATAAATATTTAGGATATTAATAAAAAGATAACAAAGGATAATAAATTAATATATATTCTCATCAATGCTCCATTTTATTAATGAGTGGATTTTGATGGGGAAAAAAAAATTAGCCTTTGCAGATTCAAATTTCTGCCCTTCACAGGCTAAAAGCCTGGTTTCTTCAGTCATGCTTGGTAGAATTAAGGCTGTCCTACAGAACTCAGCTATGAAATCCCTTCTAAATTTTATACTAGATATAACAACTAAGTGCAAGAAAAGGACATAATTTGTCTTATATTCCCTTTTGGAAAGTATTTTCTTTACACAACACCCTTTCTTGACTTGCTATTCAAAAGTAAAGCTAAATATATCTTCTCAATGTGGTATACACAAAGACAAAACTTTTTGTCCCTTATACTAGTATAAATAGTATAGTATTTATATCTTCTTAGAATGAGGCAGGTAAAGTCTGGCTAGATCCATGTTTTGCTGATTTTTGTTGTTATTTTCTGTCATGAATCTTCCATCTTTCTATTTGTGTTGTTCTTTATCATGGAGTGATAAGCCTTTATATGTTGTACATGAATTAAAAAAAATAACAAATACGAAATACATATATATTGTAAGGTAAGATAAATACAATAGCTGTAGAATCATGGAATTTTAAGTAGTCTATAGACCAGACTTTTAAACAATTATGCAATAGGGAAAGAGAAGTTTAAAGTCTCCTTTAGTCTTGTTTCCTGCTACTGATATTCATATAGTTAATTAAAATTTAATTACATAATGATAGACCTGGCTAAATGCTAGATACTGTGCAATACATTTAGCTTCTTTTTTTTTTTTTTTTTTTGGGGGTGGGGTGCGGGTTATGTAATCAGACTGTAACTTTCTCTGTTTCCTAATAAACTCCAAGAGGGAACCCAATATTCAGGAGGGTTCAGTATCATGTGTATGCTGCATAAGTCTTTCTATTCACTGCATACACATTTCCTCTTTTTTTCTGAATAATCTGAGAAAGAGAGTATCTTTGGACAAGATTCTGCAGCTTGAATTCTTGCATGTCTTTCTAGCTTTCTATAGTGAATGGGCTTTTCTCATTGTGGAGTTCTTTCTCTTTCTATAGCTATGCTGCTTGGCACAGCTGGGAAGGTAATCTAAACACAGCGGAGAAAAGATGTAAAAAAATGTAGCTGGTAATCAGTGGCTCTGAATTCCTCATGCTGCACTCAAAGACTCATAGTCAGTAGAAGTTGCTTGTTTAACTACAGTCTGGACCAGTTGGACAGTCTGGCAAAGACTGGTCATTGAGAACTGTTTCCAGTGGTGAAGTTTCTATTCCATAACCTCTCCTATTCCATCACCTACTCTCACTTCTTTCCAGCATTCAGTAAGCTTACTGACATGACATAGAAGTTATGACTTGGAATGTGTTATTTCATCTTAAGCAGTAGGGTAAAATTAAGCCTCAAAACCAGGAGAAAACTCTTATCAAAGAAACATAGTTCAATGCTTTCATATACTTTTTAATAGTTAGACAGGGTTTCAGCAAATCTGAGTGTTGCCTTCATAATTCCATATTCATCTTCACAAGTGACTAAGCTTTTCTTTCTGTTTTTATCTCTTCTATGAGCTTTTCAGCAACACATGAAAGTTTTCCAAAATATAGATGAACTGACAAAAGCTCAAAATATGAGGAAAAGGAAAATAAAAATATATAAAGACTTTCATTTCTGCTCTTTAATATCACAATCATTTGATTAAGATCTGACCACTTAGATGCTCATTACGTGGAGTAGAGTGGCAGCCAAGCATCTGATCTGATATAGATTTAACTGAGCTGATAAGGCATTGTAGAGTGATGAATGTCATTTTCAGGTCCTGAATTGTCTTTATTGTCTTTACACTAATGGTTAAAAAATTGTAGAAATAACTTTGAAGATTTTCTTTTACTCAGAAGCCTGATAGTAGCAGTTTTATGATGTGAAGCACAAAAGAGAGAACTGTTACACAAAAAAAAAAGATTTCTTTCATTCGCTGCACATTAAACATGCTCTTATCTATTTCATTTTTCAAGGGTAAGTCAAAAATCAGAGTATAATTTAATAATTATTGTAAAATATATTGTCATCTTGAACATTCCCTATAAAATGTTTTCATGCTTTATAGTGAATCACAATTATTTCAACACTACTGAAAAATACTTTTAGACATATTTAGGTACGTGTAAAGGAGAAAGTTCAGTTTAATTAAATATAAAGCAGACAAAACAGCATATTTTATTAGCTGTGATTACATAAGTGCATATTTTCTATTCTCTAATTTACAGATGTATTTCTAAATAGAGTCAAGGTTGAGATAATTTTGGATATGTCAACCTTCCCTCATGCAGCCTAATTTTGTTAATTTTAGTCTTGCTAAACATTACCTAGAAAGGAGTATCTGGAATAAAAAGTGTAAGGCAATGCACAAAACAGTAAAGAAAACAAAATCACACCCTAATTTATAGCGATTTTCATCTATTAAAATGTAGACCTAAGTATTCATATCTGCATTGACTTTGTAACTGATGGTGGGTGAAAAGGCCTCTAGGGCACAATTCAACTCCTCCTAAGACAGACATCTAAAATAAACTAAATAAGTCATGCTCTCAAAGTGTCTGTCTCTCTACTGACTACAAAGAGAGTCTAGATAGACTAGCTGAGATGTGAAAATCTATGCAGTACTTACCTAAAGTTAACAGACACAACTCACTCAAGGTGACTTTACAGAGCAGACATTTGTCCCTTTTATGCAACTCTTTGGAAGTGATTGATTGAGAGTTTTCAGAGTAGCATCAGTTCCAGACACTTTTAAAGCAGGTTTCAGTTAAAATAGTATATGACTGCTTTGGGCAATGTGGCAGATTTGTTTCAGATAAGTTTAGTCTGACTCCAGAGGGAATCAAATTAAAATGAATTAATGTGAGTCTAGTTCATACTGAATTAACTCATTGAGTTAAATTATTAAAATCAAGTTTTAAGTTTGCTTGGTTTTACTTGGAATACAGGCACAGTTTCATCCCATGAAAGTTTCATCCCAAAGTTTCATCCCATGTTAACATGAGTCTGAATCACTTTGAGTCAGAACAAAGAGATTAAAAGAAAGGAATAGCATAAAAGCAACTTGTTGAAAGATAAAGCTTATAGTTTCTTCTATAGCTTAGAAGTTTCTAGCTTAGAGAGAAGAACAGAATTCAGTTTAGAAAATACAGAATTTTCATTGGCCAGCAAAATAAAACCACTTCATTTTTAAGGCTGAAGTCTTCTTTTTTTGTACAGAGGAAGAAATGCTCAGTATATCTCTATAGGAGCATGTGAAACTTTCATGTAATATCTCTGTGTAAGCAGGTCTAATGATATTCTTGAGAGTCAAAGTGCTCAGTCTGCAGGTTTGTCCTTGGTTGTTCACATTATAACCAGTTCAATTAACAATTGAGGTTGAAGGCCTATACTTACTGATTTCAATGGAGTTTGACCA
>JAVCKT010002547.1:0-38961 GCA_032273925.1 Rhynchotus rufescens
ACTCACCAGGGTCAATTCTGCTTGATTCCTACCCAAATCTGAGCTCTGCTCCTGCTGATTTCTTCAGGCCTTTTACATGGGGCAGCCTGGATGGTGACTGCACGTGGTGGAGCTTCCAAATAGACCTGCCAGGAGGGTATTTCTGACTGTATGTGAAAAACAAACCCAGAAGCCCTTAAACAATGTACTTTCCATGTAGTAAGCCCTTATATGTACTTTAGTAGTCGACTCTCTCATAGTCATAACATCCTAGCAGCCCCCACATCTGTTGTAGGACATCTAAACCCCATAGCTGGACTTCCTCATTTGTCACCTCCACTGTAAATGCTCCTATCTTGGACTTGGATGTCCGTGCTACCCAGTCTGACCTTGAGTTTTCCACCACCAAGCGTCATCCTGCTTGTGTTGCTCTGCTTCTCAAAGTCATCGTTTCCTTCCAAATGAAGCCACAACTTGTCGTTTTGGATTATTTTGCCTCCTTGCCTCGCTTCAGCAGCAAAGGTCACCAGCGTGTTGATGAGCACTGGCCCCTAGTCATTAAGCAGTCATTGAGTGTGAGTAGTCACTGAGCAGTCTGATCAGCAAAACTCCTGCAGACTGCCTCCTTTTTTGGTATTATCTATTGTAATCTTTTTTTTTTTTTTTTTTTTTTTTTTCTGGCAAAGCTTTGCTTTGATTCATAATTCTTGTAATATTCCCCTCCTACAGCTTGACTAATCTTTTGCCCGTGTGGCATAATACCAATGTTTTTCTGAAGTCCAGATGGTCAAGCCCTCCCACAAAAGAAAAAGATTAATTTTGTCAAAAAAAAAGCCGTTATTTTACAAAGAATATATATATTTACCAGGCTTGCCTGGCAGAATCCATCTGTGTTAAATCCATTCTCTGTTTTATCTGTTTTCCTAGTTTTGCCTTTATGAGTTCCTTCTAAAGCCAGCATGCTATTAAGATCAGCCTGAGAGCTCTGTAGCTGTCTGGGTTTGGCCCTGTGCTCCCTACCTTCAAAATCTGGTGCTGGGCTAAAAAGGCAGCACCACTTTCCTGCTCTTGTTGGCCCTCCTTTGTAAGAAGTGGAGAACTCCATCAGTGCTATGATAGGATCAGTCCTTAAGAGTGAAAAACAGGAAAATACTGGCGTGGGGTGGGGAAAAGTGTCTAATGAGAATAGCAGATCCCATGGACAACCAGCTGTTGCATCCCTGCCTACTTTTCTGGTGAGGAAGAGCTCAAAATAAGACTGGTTTTGGTGGTGCTGCTGCCTCAGGTGAGTGAAAATGGACCAAGAAGGGAGCAGAGCAAGATCAGGTAATGGGCAGACTAACGAAGAGAGACTTCTGTTCACCATTATGGGTAGAAACAACCAATTTAACTTTAGGAAAGGGAAGGAGAAAGTGATGGTGTTCAGGAAATGCCATCTAAGGAGAGGCATCTCTTAGGGGAGAAGTGTCTGAGGGCTTGATTTGCATGTTGCTCTAAGCTGCTCTGAGAAGATACAGACCTTACGGCCCCTCGTGGGTTATGTTCTGCAAATGTCCACCCTGATATGTGCAAAACGTCCTTTCTGTCACTCCTGCTCGAGTTGGGATTACCAGCAAATGCCCTTGAACAAACCGGACCTGTTACCCGCTCACAGTTGGCGCGAGAGAAAGGCGGAATCAGAAATTGGTTTTCTGCTGCCTCTGTGGGGAGGCTGTAGCTCGAGGAGATGATTGGGATGAAACAAATCCCCTGTGAATTAATTGAAAGGGTCAATGTCTGTCATTAATCAGTTAAAATTGCCCATAGTTATCCAGCTGTGTCTTTCATGTCAGCTGGAATACATCCGTGAGGCAGGAGCTGTCTGCTCTCTAGTCTGGATGTGTTTGGTGGTTTTTCTCCCCAGTGGCAAGTGTTTTTTTTCCAGTGGACAAATGGACAAGTATGATTTTGACATGTGTAGGAGGTTATTCAAAAGATCTAGTTTTGCCTCTGTTCTCCCTGGCTGTTTTCTTTCTCACTTAGGTGCTGATTGGAATAACTTGACTTAATGACACGTTCTCGGCACTGATTTCGGTGGTGACAGTTATTAACGGTTTCGAGATAAGAAACAGGTGTTTCCTCATGGTCCATCAGGCAGAAGAAGAACAATGCCTCCCCAATGTCATTGTTCGAGATGTATTCAATGACTGCTAGGTGTTTTATATTTAATGAAGATTTTATTCAACCTCATAGGTAGTGTTCTACTTAGTATGCAGGCTTTGGGCAAGCTAGTGGAGTGGAAAACCTTTTAATTTCTTTTTAATGCAAACATGGATCTTGCGAGCCCTTGTCGAGCAATCGCGGCGGGCACAGATGGACTCCTGACTGTGTGTTGCAGTGTCGCTTGGGGGTCCCCCCTCAAGAAAACCTTGGGTGGTTGAGGTGGGAGCTTTGGTCAAGGGACAGATCTGAGTTCTGCTGCCGTGGGAAGATGAGGTGAATGGTGTGGAAGGCCCTTTTCCACCTGGGAAGCTGTCCTGTGCAGGAGGTATTCCTAGAGAATATCTCCAGGTTGGGTGATTCTCTTGGACCTTCTCATAGGTTGGGTGATTCTCTTGGGTTGCCTCTTGGACCTTCTCATGGATGCTAGAATGGGCTTGCCTGGGTGTCCCTGGAGGGTCTAACTTCTAAGCTCTTCATCTTGCTCTTCATCAAGGCAATGCTCCCTTCCTCCCCCAGCTCCTCCTGCTTTTGTGATTCGTGGTGAGCAACGAGGAAGAGGATTAATTTGTGGTAAAAACCCTGAGCTTCTCACTATTGCCACTCACTTTGCCAGAAAGCAAAAATCCTCCTCTCCTGCAGTGCCTTTTTTGCAGCAATTTCTAAAAGTGAAACAATTAGCGACCATTAAACATCCCTTTCCTGGTAAAGCAGCAATCAGAGGAGAAGACATAGGAGCCCTCTAAAATCTCCCCCTCTGGATGCCCGTGCCCGCTGAGCCCCTTCAAGGCGGAGAAGAATTGGAAGTGATGGTTACCAGTATAACATTCAAATGAGCATTAATTACCATAAACCATTTGGATTTTAATGTCTCCTTCTGCACAGTATGTAAATCAGGGCTGCAATGGGCCTCCAGTGGTGTGGATAAGCTTGATTTTTAACATTATTTTAAAAATTATTTCTGTCTTTTGTTGGCCTAGCTCTGCAGAGTTGGGCCAAACTTTGGGATTAGGGAGTCTTCTCGGCCCACCTTGTGTCCTTCCTCTTCACCCTCCTCTGCCTCTGTAGGCACCAAGTTTGCCTTGTGAAGGACTCTTGTTATAAATGCATCAGCCTCTGCGGGTCTCATGCGCGCGGCCCTCATTTAGCCCTCCAAGCTCGATTACATCGGAGGACGTCTTGGGGTAATTAAGTAATATTAGATTATTCTCCTCTTCCCGCCCCACGCCACCCCCTACTTGTGTAATGTGGCTTTCAAAGCACGAGCCTCTGTTCTCAGCCACTGGAGGCTGCTTCGCCAAGCCTCTGGATTCTCCCTAATGCACCTCGCTGTGAATGAGGGATAATTACATCACTGAAAGGTGTCATTAGCATCATGTTTGCACCGGGTGCTTGGGAACGCTCCCATAGGAGCCTTTAGGATTTAGGGACGTGGCATTGGCACTGGCTGGGCTCTCTGGGTGCTGTGCTGGAGAGCCAAACTGCTTGGATTTGTTGCCAGCTTCCCTCTTGTCAGGTATTTTACATCCTTCATCTGCAGAGCTCATCACCGTTTGCAAATATTAACTAATTGAGGCTCTCGGAGCTCCTATGAGATAAGTAATTGCTACTCCGCACTGGCCTCTTCTCAGCCTTGGTGCCGCATCCTGCCTGTCCCTCTTCCCTGCACAAAGTGTCACCTTGTGATCCCTTGGGCTCCCAGGGGCCTGGGTTCACTGGGCACCTTGGGTGCCTGTTTGCAGGATGGACTGGGAGACCAGCAAACTGAGGGTGTTTTGGAAGAAGGCTGCACGAGGAGGGCTAAACTGCCTGGGGAAATAATTGTTAATGGGCTGAGCTGTGGGAATCTCCATCTTTCCCACAGAATCCGCCTTTCCAGTGCCAGCCAAGCTGCCCGCTTTCCCGCCAGCAGCACCATGGACTTGGATCTGCAGAGAGAGATGGTTCCTGCCTCTGGTCCATACACAAATACACGGGATAACTTCATGAAGGGACCTCCAGATCTCCTGCAATTTCGGCATGCCGTATATGTTGACTGAAGATCAATGTGGGCTTGGCTGTGACCAAGACAGCTCATCAGCAAAGCGCAAGATTGGTAAAACCACTGCTTGACGGAGGCTGGAGTGGAGAGCGTCATCAGTGTGCCCAGTTTTCCAATGGGATGGGCGCCGGCAATGATGGATATCCGCCAGCATGGGAAGAGGATGCTCTGGTAGCAGGTGAAGCCGGTTCCTGCTCAGTGAGCAGGTAAAGAGGCTCTGTTAGAGGCCCCCGGGGAGAGCAGCTTAATCGGCCTCCCAGCGAGGCTCAGCCTCATCTGTCTCCTGTCACTTCGGATGCTGCTGTCACCTCTTCATCATCTCTCGAGCGGGAAGGGGAACGGACAGGGAAGGAGAAGTGGGCAGGAGGAGCACCAGCATGTGCCAGCGAGCAACACAAGTGAGACCCAGAGATGGGTATCATTGATGCCCTCAAGCACCGTACCCGTCCTGAGGTCACCGATGCGGCCATGGGACACAAGCAGCATTTTCAGACTTGCCGTGATGTCTCCCAGCGGTGAGATCAGCTGGGGACGCCAGGGCTAACGTGCTTAACAAGCAGGGAGGCATGGGCTCGTGGTTGCTTGGTGTCTTATTAATCACGTTTAATGCACAGGTTGCTTTAGCGTTGATCATTTAAAAAAATAAAAAAAAAAAAATTCCCCGCCGGAAAGGTTACCTGTGTAATTACGGGTATAAATCTTGGGGAACGTTCTTGCCAAAACAAATGGAGCGTCTCGCGCTTGGGCCAGGGATAAACCCAGAGAAGCCATTAAAAAAAGAAAGGGGGAAGGGAAGGGTTGTAATTATGGACCGGGAAATCTGCTCCCATGGCAGGGCTGAGAACAGCAGCGTCACTTCAGGGAGAAATTAGGTGTTTATGCAGTTGGGAAAGAGGTCCTGCAGTTGTCCTGACTCATGCAGAAATGGGAGCTATTGAGCTACAAGCTTCCAGGCACGACAGACACCCAGGTAGGCAGGGAGCTTGGGAGAGGCTGGAATTGCCTTTCCCCTGCTGTGATGCCATGGGATGTAAAACTAACACAATTCCCTTTCTTCTCATATTGCAGGTGCCTCCTGAGCATCTCCAACGGCATCATCCGCTGCAGCAGTGAGTCCTCCTCCCTCTAGATGCTAGAGGGGCAGCTGGAAGGAGGGATTCGGATTTGGGGGTTTGGACGGTGCCTGTGCCCGGTGATCAGGAGGGTAGATTAGTCATGGTTCAGGGTGCCACAATAAAACTGAGGCACAAAGAAAGTGCATTAGAAGTAAAGTACACAGAAAGTCCTTTGTATGACCAGGAAGGAGAAATATTAAAGGCATTAGAGTTTCTGACTTACTAATTGCTTGATATGCTAATTGCAGAGCAAGCAATCCTGGCCCCTGTATAAACTGCAGAGCCTACAGCTTACATTATGCATAGCAAGCAGCATGCACGGGATATCATCTTGATGAAAGCAAGAAAAACATATAAAAACACTTAAACTACCCTTCTGAAACCATTCCTGTGACTCCCTGGTATCCCAGTTAATCACATCTGACTGTAACAGCATTGCCAGGGTTTTGTCTCTTACTCTCAGGCTCCTTAGTCCCAACTTTCTCATCAGCCTTGTCTATAAATTCAGGCTGTTCTTAAATAAGGCTGGTGCCACCCCGCACCACTTCTCCCAGCCCCGCGCGCTATCTAACGATTATTCCCTTATCCCTTTATGTAACTGAATCAAGCCTGACACTTAAAGCACTCCCTCGGGGGAGTTATTGAATTTAGCAGGGCTGAAACCAACAGGGTTCTAGAGAAACGCTCTAAAAAGCGGGGCAAGTTAATGGGAAACAATCTCCTTGCGATGGGTTGCTGAACTCCTCAGTAAAATTCTATGGCAAGAATGAATTTCATTAGGGTTTTTTTTCTCCCTCATAAAGGCTAAGTGTGAGTAAACCGGAGAATTTAGTGTTCTGAAGTAGAAAGGGGGCAAAACAGCAATTCTGGCTACTGGGGCAGAGCCTCCAAGCTTCTTCCCTGCTCTTCCAAGCTCCCCAGGAAAATAACAAGAAATAACAGCTCCAGTTCTTGGGAAAAGATGGATTTGGAGGATTGCACCATGTCCACTGCTTTGCTGCCGCAAGGAGTTTTACGTCGCCTCCCTGGCGATTCTAACTGGAACCCAGCGCAAATATTCCCATGAACGAAAACCACAGAGCCACTCGGCTGTTATTTGCAATTCCTTTTTATTCGCGCTGCCTTTTTCTTCCTCCAACTGCTCTCAAAAAGGGCGAATAAATATTCAAAGTGCTCACGCCCGAAATGCTCCTGCCACTGTTATGAAATGTTCTTTTTATTATTTTTCCTGGTGCCTTCAAACAATTTCCATTGACGAGCCTTAAAAGAAAGAGGTGCCTATAAGGGGAAGGCGATTCAGTAAGGTGACAGGAAGATCACACCATGTTATTAATGTTGGTACCTCCCTTGCAAAGTCAAAACACCTAAGAGTGACTAGGGGCCGTGTCCAGATATTAATCAAGAGAGGAGTCGAGATGAGTTCATTTAATGCTCCTTGCACAGATAGTAAATGTTTCATCCTGTTGGTTTGTGTGTCTGTGTATTTTTCTCTGTGCTCTTTAGCCAGAGCAGGAAGAAAAAGAAAAGAGAAAGAGTGAAAGCACAGTAAATAATTCAGCTCGCTCCATCCTTTCTCTTAAGCGCAGCAAGGGTTCGGTGCCTGCGTTGGAAGAAATGCCTTCAGATGATGTTGCTTGAACGTCCCTTCAGCTCGGCCTGATGTGATCGGAGGTGACATCGTGTTGTTCTTGGGACAGCATAAGGAAAAAAGGGAAATAAAGAGCCGGAAAGACTCAGAACGCCAACTCCGGTGGGGATGGCTGTGCCGCCTTGCCTTGCCCTCTGCACCATGTGCATCTACTACACCGCTCTAATGCAAAATTGGGGGGAAAATGACTGTTTTAGAGGACGAGGGAGGCAGACTGGACTCATGATATCCGTGCTGAGCCCCACAGGAATTCAAAGGGTGCTTTTTTCAGCCCAAACGGAGTCCACTAATGGCAAGAAGCCCGTGGCTTTTGGCTCGCGCAGCTCCTTCCCACTCCTACCATCCTCACTTTGCTTCTCTTTTCACCAAATTCACAGCTTCTGGCTCCGTGCAAGTAACAGGTCATGTCAGGAGGTGGGAGGAGTAAGAAATATGGGCAGTGCACTAAGAAAAAGGGACAAGTGGAGTAACTTGAGGTGATCTTCACAGTATGACCCGGTCTGGTAGGGTCTCCTCATCACTGTGCCCGCCAAGAACTCGGATGCCCAACCTTGACTATCAGTATTTTATGTTTCCAAGGCAACGGGGGCTTTAACAGCCTTCCTAATGACATCATTTGGTTGCAATGAGCATGCATGATCTTTTGATTACTGCTGGAAGTAGAAAGTGGGTAACTCTCCCCACCTCCAGCCACTTGAAAAATAAATGCATTGGAGAGAGGGGAAGGGAGGGGGAAAAAAGGAAAAGCCCTCAGAAGAGAGTAAATGGAAAAATCAATTTTTACATTAATGGAGTCCTTGTTCAGCATTTCTTCTCTTTATAGATTTAGATAGCAGTGATATCTTAGTTTCACAGAGCAAAGAAATTAATTACTTACTAATGGTGCAATTCCGAAATTAATTTACGTTATCCATTTAAAGGTGTCATTATTAATCAATCTGAGTGCAGGGATCTGCACGCTTGTCCTGTCTACGCTGACTTCCTTTGCCCGAGGACTTCCTGTTCGCTCCTCCATGCGTTTCTCTGCGTCTTCTCGGGAGCAAAAGGCAGCTCTAATGACTTTGGGAGAGGGTTTGTTGAAGGATACTGTAATAAAATCCCACCGGAGTGCTTGGGCTGCAGGTAGAAGGGCGTGATAGCCGCTGCTTTCCTGAAATGAGATATTGTCATGTTAATTTTGATGATATCTCCCTGTAAAATAGAGTGATGCCAAAGCCTGCAATTTGAGAGCTTGCCGTGGTACCTATCTATCTCCATCTATATTTATATACAGGGTCTTTCTTTCTTTCTCTCTCTCTCTCTCTCTTTTTTTCCCTTTTTTTTTAAGTAATGCTTGCAGTTAACATCTGCTGTACCGATAATGTTTCTTTGTAAGGTCTGGCAAAGTTGAGACAACGTGATGACGGAGAACTAAAGCCTTTATCAATAGCTCAAAAGGCTTCAGGTTACTCTCACCATTATTTTCTTTTCCCCCAAATGCTTTGTTTTTTTCAAAGCAATTTCTGCCCTGCTGCCCACATAGGCAAATTTCAGCCTGAGAGCTCTGTTTTTCGAGCAGAACTGATACGTTCACCGCTAAACACCAAGCAGGGAATGTCTGGAAACGAGTAAGCAGCAGGTTGCAGAATTAATCAAGAAATCATTTAGCACCTGCACATAAATACTTGTATCTCAAGTTTTTTTTTTCCTCCCTCTGCTCCTGCTTTGTTCTGGATAATTCACTGGAGATTTAAGGCTATTCCTTCCTTTCCTGCCCTTCTTTGGCCTGGGATGATCTGCCAGCACCTTGCTTGGAGGGATCAGGAGGTGACAACATCCCTCTCTCCTACTCTTCCCAAAGGGTGTCCCTGCCCAGCAGCAAGGCTTTGGTGGCCCTGGCTTGTGCCCTGCTGAAGCTAGAGGGAGCCAGAAGATCCCACATGCCCCGGCCCTGCCACCCACGGCTGAGACTTTTTTCTTTTGTGATTTCTGCCATGCGGCAATCCGTTTCTCCTCTAATACGTAAGTCATGAAATAACCTTGGCAGGAGGTTTACTGACTGGACGCTGGAGGTTTGATGTAGGAGCCAAGCCTTTCACTGCCAAGAAAAAGGGGGGAGAGGGGGAAGTGTAAAAATGTCAGTATATAAAGCATTCAAAAGCCCTTTGCATTCTCTGATGTGGAAACTGAGAAGGAAAGATAAACACAAAAACCTAGACTTTCAGATGTTTACTGCTGATTATTTCCACCCAATTTTTCGAATCTCTATCCCTTTTTAGGATGAGAGAGAAGTAGTGTGGGGCATCAGCAGACACATTTTTAGCCTTTTCCCCTCTCTTTCCTTCCCTCTCTGCCTGATAGCCAACAGGATGCTTTGGACAACAGCTTGTCCGGCACCCTAGGCTTACCCAGATGCATCCTGCTGTTTGTGTGCTACCAGGATCTCCATAAAATCAGAGCTGGGTCCGAGAGAGAGCGGTGCATCCTCTGCCAGTAAGCAGGCTGAATAGGGTAGGCGTGCATCAACATTTCATTCAAAGGCACTTTTCTCATAAAAATGAGTTTTTCCATGTGTTTGGCAGACCTCGGTTGATTTTCATCCTATCTTCTTTTTCGGTCCCTGGCTCTCACCAATATATGGTGCACCTGAAACCTTCCCCCAAGACAAAAATCGCCTTAGGAGCAGCAATATTTTGCACTGGTGAGATGAAGAGCTGGGACTCCAATGTTCCTGGCTTCCTATGTCTTCAGTGTCTGCCTACAAGGCCATGCACCCTTAGAGGACACAGGATGGGGTGATGTGCAAATAGATGGAGCAAAGGGGCCTGTGGTGACTGAAAATTGTATTGTCCTTAAGCATTTCAGTTCAGAGAGAGGCAGGGTGAGAAGGGAAAGAGTTGGAAGGAGGGGAGTGCTCTTCTAGAGAGGGCATGAGACTGATTGAAGATGGTCCCCTTGTAGAGAACTTGGGGCAAGGAGCAGCAGCCTACAGGCAGGAGAAAAAGATGCTTTTACCAATGGCCATTGCCAAAATTTCTATGCATAATTTTTGCATTTTATCCACAAGAATGAGGTCTATGATGAAATAACAGTGCAGCTTTTAAATGTGCAGAAGTAACACAAGGAACTGCTTCCCCCCAGTACTCCCACCTCCTTTCATCTCACCTAGGACTTGTCTACCTCCCTTTAAAGTGCTAGTGTTTTAGGCAAGGTGGATGCACTCTGAGTTATGATATAAACAGGCAAAGGCAGTTTTTACAGAGCCTTCTTCAGCTGATGAGCAATTTAGCAGTAAAATACCCTATCGAGGAAGATGCAGCAAAGCAAACAACTTAAAGAAGTTGAAAGGCACACCTGGATCCACTTAAGTAAAAGGATGCTGCTAGGCAGGTGTAATTGGGCTGTGATAGTTAGCCTGTTTGTGAACAGCTAGTAGCTTAGTGAACTTACAAAAGCAGAAATGAGTTTGCTGCTCTCTGGAAGGCTTTTGCTATGGGGACTTCTTTCCTTCTTGTGCTTTTCTCCTTTGGAGCTTCTAAAACTTATTTCAGATGCTGCTCTTGGGCTGTGATGGTCACAAATTGAAGTGTGTGATAACTCCCTTCCTTTTTCTTAAGCAACTATAAGCTTACAAGGAAGGAGGAGTGCTGAGCTGGCTGTGTATTAACCATGATGTTGGTGTTGGCTCTATCTCCTGGGCTAATCTTCTCTTTATCCACATCTCATTAAAGAACTGCAGGTAGCAACAGCAGGTCTTCAGGGCTCTGCAAAAACACAACTTGGACCAGACTTCTAGGCAAAAGCTGTGGAGAAGAATGACCCTCTGTTTTCTTTTTCTTTTCTTTCTTTTATTTTCCACACAAGCTCTTCTGATTTATAGTCCCCAACTGATTAGGCTATTTAAATTTATTCAGTGTAATGGCATGTATGGGCAGCAATGCCGTCAGTGTGTGTAATGAGCAATGCTGGACCTTTTAAGCCTGTTTTATATTGAGGCAGAAACATTTTTACAGTAGTAAAGACTGATGTGCTTTTAAAGTGGGTGTCCTGATGCCTGTGGGCATCCTCTGGCCTCCTGAGTCCATAGGTCCCTTTACATTGAAAGGAGCCTTCTCTTCCTACCCATAGTCCTGTGGGAATGGGACTATTCTACTTGAGTTGCTAATCTTGTCAAGAACATGCCTGGGCAATGGGAACCCGCAGGCTTGAGAACGTGTGGCCATAACAGGGAGATGCCTTCTGGGGAGGTCTCTATGGAGCAAAAGAAAAGTTGTGGATTTTTTTTTTTTTTTTTTTTTTTTCTGAGATTTGGTAAATTGAGGGTGCAAAAGCAGAGGGTCTCTGAGCAAAGAGGTGTTGGGTGGAAGTTTGTAAGGAATGAAGGTGCAGTCCACCTAGAAAGGCCACTTTACTGAGTGGCACAGTGAGTTCTCCTGCAGGGCTGAGGATTCCCTCTTGACCCTGGAGATCCCTGTGATCCCAAACATGTGATGGCAGCCCGGAAAAGTGATGTTGAGACTCAAAGATGACAAAATCCTTTCATTACATAAACTTGGGCTGACTGCTGCTGTCTCCTCCGCTTCCCCCCATGAATTCCCGTCTGAGCAGACGTGTCAGTTTGTGGCACTTGGGGCAGCGCTTGTGATAATTCATCTCCGTTTTGTTTTATTTCTGTTGGTTTCTAAGCTAATAACAACTGATGAGGGCTCCTCTCCTGCTCTGGGCACCTTCCCGTTGCTTAACTAACAATTAATAAACCAGATAATGGAGTGTTTCTCCCGCACAGGAATAAACACTCACTCTATTAAACTGCTGCAATGCAACATCTTCAGTCTGCTCAAAAATTGCCACCAGGGCACAATTCAGCATCCCACTTATAAAGAGGTATTCCTCCCCATTTGCAGTGAAAAAAAAGAAAGGTATTGTGTTGGTTTTGATGTTGAATCAAGCGTTTTTGACCCAGGGAGCCCCAGCAGGGCCATGCTTGCTCAACTGCAGTGGCATCACTACCTGGAGCACCTGAGGGCATGGTTCCTTGAAGATGCTTGCTGGTTTGTGTTGTCAACTATCCAGGCACGTAGTTGTCCTTTTGGATATTCCTTTTCCCTCTCTTTCTCCTCCTGCTAGTGCATCTTTTGGTAATTTCACCTCTGTCTGTCCTTTCAAAGGCCAAACCCTGCAGACTCTTGCTGGTGGCGGCGTGGACTTTCTTGACATCCAGAAGCGCGCTAGACCGCCAGGCTGCCATTGGGAGAGATCAAATGATTCCCGTGGCTCAAAAATAATGACACTAGCCTTGAGGGCAGGAGGAAGTGGATAGTAACGAGTCGAAAGCTGCCCCTTTGAAGTCTGGGCTTTCTGGAGATGTCATCTTTTATATGCATCACCAGCCAGGTTGCTTTTCGTTTCATCTGAAGGATATTCTTGTCTGGATTCTTGGAGAGCAGGACCTCACTTCAAGGCAGAAAGAATGATGAGAAAGATAGAGGAGTCCAGGCGTTTATGCATTACATACCCCTATGAAATACAATAATTTATTTTCTCCTTCCAAATTGCAATATTTTGTGTGTTTGCAAACATTGGATCTCTTCCGGATGAATGTGAATCAGGAGATTTTCACCCCTATCCCTTTAGGAGTAACACTTGGGGAAGAGACATCAAGAAGCTGAGGCTGGTTTAGCCTGACTCATGCCAAAGCTGAGAGTTGGGCTCCTGCCAGAGGGACCCTCCCAGGGACATGGAGCGGATCAGCATCAACACCTACGTTCCTGCTCCAGGGACAACACTGAGGGCAGTGGTGGTGCCACGAGGAGGTGGCTTCATGCCCTTGCTGGTGTGTGGCCAGCTCATGTCTTGCCAGGCTGGGTCTACGTGTCACTATGTCTTAGGGTTGATGGAGATGCATCAATGTCTTGCGCCGGTGGGGACTTGGAGTCCTAAAAAATAGGAAAAACAGAAAAAGAAAGGGAGAGGAGGAAATCCCCTTGCGCACAGAGCACTGACAGAATCTGGATTGTCTGTGGAAGATGAAATAATTTATAAGCTTCAGTTTAATGTCCCTGTTTTTTTCTTTCCCCCCTCTGCAGCTGCCACCTCCCCACCTTCTGTCACTGTCGTCTAAATGAATTTACAAGGAAAAGAAAATAGTTCTCACTAATGTTCTCACACAAATGCAACATTAGCTGGAGAGACAAAAAGAAAATAATTGATTGTGAAAGCAAACCCCCTCGGAGATGGTCTGAGTGTTATCAGGAGCAGCCTGGGAGGGGAAGTGGGGGGGAAAGGGGAAGGGGAGGGAGAGGAGGAGGATGGACCAGGCTGGAACAACAAATGTAGTGTTTATGATAATTATCCACGTTTTAATCCCCGTTTGCAACCAAGCATACACTTCCTTTAATTAGTTCTCGATTAGGAGGAGATTATCTAATAAATTGTACAAATAAAGAGTGGGTTATCTTTGCGGTGTGCCTGCACACAAAGTCCTGAATGGATGGGGACACAGAGACGAGAATCGAGAGGGGCAGGAACACAGAAAACGGTGCTTGGCTTCTCCCTCAGCTGCAAATATTGTCCGTTTGGCGGCATTAGCGATGTGGCCGGCGAAGTAAATCCGTAATTAAATTGAATTAGCATGTACCAGTAAGTTTTACATGCGCAGACACAAAGAAGGTTGCTGCTTGGAATGCTTCCAGTTTGATTTGCAGGTGGGGGATGGAAAATAGACTTTTTAAATAAAAAGTACTTGGCTGAAGTTACTTCTGCATTTGTACTACTCTGTGTGCGCTTAGTGAGTGGTTTGGGGTTTCTGAAGGGCTGGTTGGACTGAACCTTCTTGGTCTATTGGGTGGTCTTTGGAAGCAGCGTGTTGAAAGTAGCATTGGACCGAGTGTCGTCTTGATGCTGCTGTGCTGAGGTCTCTGCCTAGGAGATAAACACAGGTATTGGCTAGGTGAAGTCAACACAGGCAGCTGAACCACTCTTAGGCTTCAATGAACTGCCTGGCCCTGCCTTGGGAGGGCAATCATCCTGCTTTACTTCAGAGGCTTCAGCTTCTTTGCTGTTGACTTGCCTGAGATCCCTTCGCGAGCTTTGAACAGAAGTGGATGTACTTGCACAAGGTTTATCTTGTCTCCTTTGCATGTCTGCCCCACAACAACATCTCCAGAACTGCTTGTTTCTCTAAGTTACTAGTGTAACTGTGCACTGGCCTTCATGGAGGTGGTGATGCTCTGAACCTCTACAAGGGGCTGAATGTGTCCCTGACGAGGTTTCCAAAGCCGTGTTAGGTGCTTTCCATCTGTATTCTCTTTAGCTTTCTTGAATCATGAGTGACTATTTGGAAAGGACTTTTGATTTGGGAAGTTGGGTCTAACGTCTGCAGCCCAGCCCAGCCACTCTGAATTGTCTTTCAAAGTCTTTGCGTGATCCCTTCTCCCCAAGAAAGCAGAGATGGAGGAGACCTGAGTTAAGATCCAGCTAAGAGCCACTTCATTCCCCAGGTGGTGGGGGAAGTATGGAGCGCTTTGCAGAATTGTGTCCTTGAGTTACGGTTGCAAGGTGAAGTGTCAGCATTTGTGAATGGTGAAGAACCCTTCTTGAGACACTTGCTCTTAAATACATTTGAGTGATTTTGATTGAAGGTGACACCCAACATGCTGGTGACGAAGATCCTGAGGGGACAATTTTTTGTCTTGGTCCTCCTGCATTGCCAAACTCAATGTTGTGCCTTGTGAGGTCTCCCAGAGACAGCATGCGACCAAGGCTGTCAAAACTACAATATCACAAAAAAAAAAAAAAAAAGAAAATGAGACTTCAAAGAGAAGTGGGAAAGCATGTGCGGAAGTGTGCACAGGAGCGGGGTCTCCTCAGGTCTCGCCGGGGTGCTTATTTCAGTCAAGGGCGCTTGTGTATTTGCCCAAAGTGACCTACCTATTGATTGAGGCGGTCAATAGGCAGCTACTTTATTCTTAAGTTCCATTTTCTTTTCTTATTTCTTCTACTTCTTCACTTTAATTATCCAGGATAGATAAGCGGCTTCAGGCCAATTAGAAAACAATTACCTGCTGCAATCAATGCTGGCTTGGGAAAAGGAGGGGGGCAAATGTAAAAGCTTGAGAAGTGTCTTAAAACACAGGGCTGAAGTAACCCTATACCCACCGCCATCCTTGAAAGCCCCTTGCCTAAACTTTGAAGAAGTTAAGAGCCAGAAGTGTCTGCAGGACGAGTAGTTTTGGGCAGAAGCAGGATGAGACAAACCAGTAGAGCAAACTTTGGAAAGACCATAGAAAACTGGTGTCATCCCCAAGGGCAGAGTTGAGGACTTCTAGTGTAAAGTGAAGGTGTGAGGATGCTGGTGTACTGACCATGAAGGCGTCTCCCTATGTCATGGGGCTTCCTGACTCTTGGAGAAAACCTTACCTTTCTATACATAGGAATGGGCTCTGTGCTGGCTGTTATTGCACCCTAGTGAGATATTGTGCTTAAAGCAGTGCCCCTTGGAGAGGGAAGAATGAGAAGAGGAAAGGGGAAAGGCAGAAAAGAACATCAAGGCACTGAAATGCTCTTTTTTTTTTTGCAGCTAGGATGGATGGAAACGGAGCTGTCACCACACTGTGATCTCCCTGCAAAGGGCCAAAAGGGGGAAATTGTATGAAGCGAGATGGGACAAGCTGGTTTTTTAATATAAGTGGGTTTTATTCCATTAGACGTTGACAGCTGCTTTTCTTTTTTCTTTGCTGCAAGTGCTTCTGACTTGAATTTTTGCAAAGCCACCTTCCAGGTTGCATTTGCAGAGCGCTTTTCTGCCCAGACCCGGTGTGCTTCTTGTGACAGATGGCCAGCTGAGAGGTTTTGGCATTAAATCTATTGCCCATGTCCATGAAATGCAGTGACTGAAACGGCGGGTGTGATGACCGGTTATTAGCAATAAAACAGACCTTACAGTCCGGCAGGCCTTAGCCCATGTAATAAAACCCCATGGAGACACCAGAATAACCTCGGTGCCTCTCGCTTCCTACCAGTCCGCTTCTCTTCTGCCAAGTTGCCTCATGGAAATTAAGACATCAGATGGACCTTTCTTCTCCTTACTTTGCTTTTCCCACGGCTCCCAAAATACGTTTTCATATAGATGTTGCTCATCGGAAAAATGCGCCCTAAGAACAGGTCGTACCTCCTCGGTCTTGGCAAGGACAAGGGAAACTGGATGACCCGTGTAATTCTCCTCTGATGCCAAATGAGCCCTGCCCAGAGGAGATGGAGATTAGTTCACTGTGTCGATGTGATAGGAAACCCGCCTAGTTGGAAAGAACAGGGAATGTTTCTGAAATACAAGGGAATTGCGGGGAGAGCATCGGTTCCGTGTCACGTGGCTCACTCGTAGGGAGCTGTGGAAGCAGCGGTCACTAACTGCGATGTAATTATCAGGTCACGGTGACTAATTCATAGGGAATAATTCGCTCATTTTGGTTCTTTCTGCCTAAATCGCGGTGACTCATGATTTCCGTAAGCCGGTTTTTGGAGCACTTTCATGGCACCTACTTTACTTGGTAGGGTCAATCAGCAGGATTTGAAGTTTGACTGTAGCAGGTGGGTCTGTTCCTGGGCCTGATGGGAATAGTTTTTTTTTTTTCTTTTTTTCTTCCCAAAACTTGAAAGAGAAAAGATAAAAACCATCTTTGTTCAAACTCTCAGCTCCAAAATCTGCTCTTCTTGAACGGCTTTGCTGGTGAAATCGGAGTAGTTAAATGTTCACGGTGAGACCAATGGACAGAAGCAAATAATAGACCTGAAATCCTTCTTTAATTCCTCAATATTTATCCAGTTCTAGTAACTACAAGCACCACAGACCTCAGGATTTAAGCTGACCCTTGTTGCGGACCCATGCATGGAGCTGGTTGTCTCAGAGGGCTGCTGGAGCAGCAGCAGGAATGACACCGGCTCTAACGAGAGGATGAAAAACATGGTGCAGATTTGTCTCTTCAGTCTTTGCTTGGGGAACTTTCTGATCTATTCCCCAATTCAGTTTTTTTTTGCAAGAGCGCGCGCTGCCATCGCTTCCCAAAACACACACGATCACTCACAATTTACAACCCCCAGCTTGGCATGGGAAGGGGCAGGCAAATCCATCTCTATAAAAGCTGCTTTTTTAAAATTTATTTTATTGCAGTTAATATGCACCTTTTGCCTTGTGCAATGGAGCGGAGGAAAAGAAAAAAGAAAGTTTGTCTGCCTGTTTTGTATCTTATTTCTGTTTTTCCTCCTTTTCCCATGCTTCCTGGGCCCCCCTTGGAGCCCTTGGTCCCGGAAGGGCGCAGGGATGGGCTCCTTTGACTCTGGCGCGTTAGTGTGGAAACGAGCTCCGAGGGGCTCCTCATTATCTCATGGAGCCCCTTACCTGCCCTCTGGGCTTAGCCAGGCCCCCCATTACTTCCAATCCCCCTCACCCGTCACAAGCGATTTGGCCTTCCCGAAAGGAATTTTAATGAGCGGGAGCGGCCGCCACGACGATCCTGATCCCGGCGGGCATCCCTCACCCCGCGCCGCCGCCGGCATCGGGATGCGCCGGGTAAGCGATTCCAAAGCCATCTGGCCACCCTAAGTACGGTGTGGGTAACATCTGGTGGGCATGTGTAAAAAATAATAGGATTACGATCAAAAAACAACGCTGGGAACGGCATCTCGTCGCAATTCCCCCTTGTGCAGCACGGTAGAGGGTGTCCCCAGGCAGCAATTCTACCTGCACGTCCCTGCATAGGCTCCAAAAACCTGTCTTTTTGGTGCCACGTCTGCACTTGCCAGCCTGTTTTGCTGTTTCTCCATAGATCCCACTTGTGATTCAGCTGTTACTGCTGTATCTGTCAGCCCCAGCTGTAAATATTCCGGAATTAGATCAGAACTGGAAACCCTGTTGGTAATATATGATGCAGAACGGCGCATGCGTTGACTCACCGTGGTGTTGCTCCTTGTGGGGGAAGGAGAAGCACAGGAACCCCCAAAGGGATGGCAAGTAGCTTGTCTCATGCATCTTATCCCTACCTCCCCACTTCCCCCCCATTTTTAGGGGAGAGATGCATAAAAATGCCCAGGGTGCGAGATTAGGACCAGCTCTTGGTGAACAGTCCAGCCCTCACTTCGGGTGCTAAAAAACACCCACATCTTCCATAAGGCCTCCGCATCCAGCAGCTCCATTGAGTTCACTTGAGAATATTGTCTGTAATGGCTACAATTATGAACTGATGGCCTTAAATTTGCCATCAAACCTAATGCCTGTTTTTCCCCCTCCCCGTCTGTTTCTTGTTTCCATTCCGCCTTTTTGTTGGTGTTCCACAGCCACAATTATTTGTCATTAGTCATTAATCTTGAAAGCATCAGCTTTTTATCACCCTTCTTTTTTTTTTTTTCCAGGAATTGTTGCCTGTTCCCTGATCTTTTTTTTAAATTGTTCCTGTTTTCCATTGCTCTTTCTTATGCCTCCATCTAATCAGTTTTGCGCTGCTCTAAAAAGTTCTCTACCGGGGGAAAAACGACCTGTGTGGATGGGGAATGTGCCCGGGGGATGCCTGGCAGCATTGCCATGGATTTACTTCTCAGGCCGAATCCAATCATCCCTCTAAGACATCTGGTTTTAAAGTTCAGGAAGGGGAAAAAAGAAGCGGGGCTTGACATAGGTTGCCCACTACGGCTTAAATAAGCTGCTGTGTTCGTAACCTTTGAATTAGCTAAATGCTCTAGCAGATCTAATGGGAAAGAAATGGGCCCCATGCTCGAAGTTTTTCATGCAAAACTAGTTGAGATTAGAGGTGGGAGAAACTGGGAAGGAGCAGTGCAGGCAAAGTGCAGCTTTAATGCGCAGGTAGGGGAGGCAAATGCTGAATTTCAGAACGCAGCGTCTGCCCTTTCCTGCTGCCTAAAGGAAATCAAAACAAGAAGTGAGCTGGAAAAGCTTTTTCAGCCTCATTTTCAAAGCCATCTCTGGCCTGGAAATAGCCCTAAAACGAGCAGAAGAAGTTAAGAGTCGTGCAGGGAGGGCCCTTGCAGTGCACGAGCTGCGTTTGTTTGTGTGCAAAATGTGCTATTACATATCTGGGGGAAACAGATGACATGACATTGCTTTACATGGGTGCTATTTTTGCTCCAAGGCTCCGCTGTGATTTGTGATGGAGGGGCCAAAGGGAGATAACGAACACCCATCGCCAGCCCGTGAAGAATGGAGGTTTTGCCCCTTGCATTGTACTGTTAAATAGCTGTTTGTATTGCAGTGTTTTCTTTCTTTTTGTGGTGTGCTGAGATTAGAAAACCAGGGAAAAACTTTAATTGTTAATGCTGCGTCACTTAATTTAATCAGGCTTAAGTACGCTGCTATTAAATTTGCCTCCAGAATGAAAAATTGCAGAAATGCAACAGAAGAACATCTTAATAAAGGGCCAATGAGGTGGCAAGTTGGAGCAGGACGACATCCTCTCCTTGCCTTTCCCACATTGGATCATGCAATGGAGCAAATTCTGTCTCTTGGAAGATCACGGGCTGGAGCATGCGGTCTCCTTGGCTTTTCCTCTCCCTTGAGCTGCTTCCTTGGAGGTGTTTGGGGAGTTCCTAGTACAGGGAAGGGTCTCTGCCATGTTTGAAGCCATCCTTTTTGGCAAATGGTCTCTAGATGCCATGCTTGCCCTCTTGGATTGTCTCATGCCCCAGCCACATTCCTTCAGATCGGCAGTGATGACGAAAGTGGTCCATAAAATATACTCTTCCCAAAAGACAAAATGTGTTTTTCCAGGTTGGCTCACTCTCCTTTTACTAGTTTCCATGAAAGCAAATTGCAGTTTTCATAAACATAAACTACCATCTGGCCCTGAAACAGCGGTGGGTGGTTTTATCTCCTGTTGATGGGATTTGCAAACTGTCAGGAAAATCTGAGCAAGGTGCAAATGGGTTTTTTTTGGCATGGCTCTGCTGAGCTCCTCATCACACCCCGATTCCTCACGTTGCAGCAAAGTTTGTAGTGCAGTGCCAGCTGTCTTGGCTTTGACCAATGCAGAGCATCCCAAGGCTGTTTTTCCTCAGGAGGACTCGTTTGGGTACCTGATCCATTCACCTAAAAGAACAAAAATGCTGAAAAAACTCATCTTTTGAGTGTTCTGGTGCAAGATTTTACTCAATGCTTACTCAGTGATGAGGATGAGATGTGTACCATCTGCTTATAGCCCTCCTAGGACCCTAGGCAGACCCATGCCCTGAGAGTGCAGTGCGAGGACAACCCTGGTGTGGGACTGGAGCATACGGGCTGCCCATTAGCGCAAACCCAGTTCTGTCATCCTAAACCAAGGAGACGTTGCCGTGATCTCCCTACCCCAACTTCACTTAACAAAGCCATTAGCGCTCCTATTAAATATTTAGCTTGGCTTGTAGTGTTATCCTACCTGCGAGGAGCTGAGCAGGGAAGGGCAAAGAGTGGAGCAGATGGGAGGTGGATGATGCCGAACATGGTGTTATGTCCCAGAGTGCTCGCCAAGGAGCTACTTAAATCAGGCTTAGTAATGTGAAAGTAGATAATCAGAGGCTTTAATGATTGTGGTGGCCCTGCGTGAGGCTTTGTGCCATTTCCACAGGCTGTTTTTGCAGTGATTCAAGTCTGGGATGAAATCTCTGGAAGGGGGTTGTCTTTGGTTGTTCTTGTGGCCAAGGCTGTGGTCATTCGCAGTTGGGGAAGTAGATGATGTGGATTAAAAAGGAAGGACTTGTCTTCATAGCTGAGAAGAAATACCCAGAGAAGGTCTTGCTGAAGGTGAGGACCTGGGTAAAGATGTACCATCTTGTTGGGTGGCAGAGGAGAAAGAAGCCAGCAGGAGTAGGAGTGTCTTCGGGTCCTTGCTATATCCATCAAAATTAAGCAAAGGCTGAAAGAAGCAAAGGGATAAGTTTTCCAAGGTAAAGCCTCCAGAAATGTAGTGAGAAAATAGAATTGCCCAATGGGCTTGGAATGGCTTGGGAAAGTATTTGGATGCCTGCAGGGACATGTGGTGAAAGAACTTCAACATATCTTTTATATCTGCTGAGACTTAGTCCGTCATTAGTGTTAGAAGATGACTTATCAGTTCTACCGAAAAGAGAAAGGTGACAAGCTGGACAAGTTTTATGGAACTTTTCCTGGCAGAGAACTCTTTTCTCTAGGGCATTCATCTGGTATTTGGGAGAACAAGTTGGAGACCTCGACCTGATAGAGAACTGGGATTAATTAAACACGAAGTAGCCCAGCAAGGGAAGTGGATGGAGCAAACATGTGAAATTCCTCCTCTTCTAGGGCAGTAGTCCTCCTGTACCTTGCATCTTCTGTTCCTCGTGCTGGGGTATGTTTTTTCTCTCTCAAAGGAATCAGCGACTTAATTTAAAAGGTCTTGGAAGACCTTTTGGTGGTTCCCATCAATCATCTCTAATCAGTGCAACTCCACCTCTCCTTCCCTGCCCCATTTTCTCTTAGACAATCAAATAAGATCCAAGAGTGATTTGTAGACTAGTGATTAATAAAGAAACGCCCATCCCCAACCAGAAAGTTCCCATGTTTAGATACTCGAGTACAACCCTGGGGGCTTGGGCTCTGCTTAGCAGTGAGGAAAGTTGCCCGAGGTTGTATTTGTGGCAATTTTAAACTAAATGTTGTCCATCCCTTTTGACTGCTCTCGGTTGGAGATGGAGAAATAAACAGCAGTATCCAGAGGCTGGGCTCTTCACGTCAGCTCTGAAAGGCAAAAGGCTGCCGTTACCTGGGGGAGGATCTGATTGCACCCGAGAAGATCGATAGATATGTTTTTTTTCTCCCCTTCTCTTCTGACATCCATCAAACTCCCATCTATTGAAATCTATTTAAGTAGCCGTCGCTGGCTGCGGCAGCTCGCTCCCAGCGATGCCTCCAGCTCCTCACAGGAAACAAAGTCATGGTGAGAAGTTGCCAATGTTTTCCTGCAGCAGGGAATTGTCGCAGAGGGGCAGAGAAGAGGGAAAACAGAAAACCTGCAGTTCTTGTGTCTCTTTTAACCCCAGCAAAGGCAGTTGGCTTGGAGGAGGCCCTGCTGAAGCAGGGGTTTGGCAGGAGCCTCCTGAACTTCCAGAGCCGGTCTTGCAAGATCCAGGTGCTCCTTGAGGCGTTCTCTATGGTCTCTGAACCTCACCTTACTGGGGCTACAGGTTACCTGTTTTAGCCATATTCTTGCTGTGTCTGCTCACAGAGCTGTTGTATCTGAAAGTTTCTGAGCTCCTCACTCCAGAAAAAAATATACATAATCATCCCTTAGTCATGCAATCACAGAAAAGCAATTATATCGTGTAGCTCAGCTTGTGATCAATTACGCTACAAATAACATATGGGCTCAGGGAACGGGAAGGGCTCCCGAAACATGTTTTTCCATCCAAACGTTTGTCAGCCAAGGCATGAAACAGAAAAAATCTGCAAAAACATCTGCTTGTTTCTGCACATGCTCCCCAGAAGTCCTGGCTGAATTAATCCCATGTGCCCTTAGCTTCAAAACCTGGCCCTGAACATAAGGTGCGGGCTTGGGCCTCAGTAGATAAATGCTAAAATGAGGGTCCTCTTTTTCTTGGGCTCCCCATGTTTCTTCCCTGGGTTTTTTTGGCTCTTTAGCATGGGAGATGTCTTCTGTGCAATTGGGTTGGCTCAAGATGTACTCTAGCATGACATTGGCGATAATGTGCCTTTGTGGTGGCCTTCATGGCTTGGTGGTGGATGCTGGTACCTTCTGAAGGAAGAAAATGAGATGCAGACAATTTTCTTTCTTCAGATCCTTTGCAAATAATTTGTAGTGACTTCTCCAATGAGAGCCCCACCTGGATCAGCAGTAAGATGCTTTTATCTCTACCTTCCTCAATAATATCTCAAAAAACAGGTAGAGAAATGGCACTGAAAGCACTTGCTGGTGTCCTTTTCACATTGCTCGGCCGACGGCCTTCCTTTGTGATGCCTTTGGAGCAATTTGCATGCTATTACCCACCGTGCCTCCAGCTTTAATGCTATTACAGCTTGGCAGCAGCTCTAACCTAATGAAGAGAAATGCTGCAGTCTTCTTTATCCATGTTTTACCAAAAAAAACCCAAAAAACAAAAAAACATTTTTGAAGGAGGAGTAGTTACAGTGGTTTGTCTAATTTTGCTCTTCATCTTTCCTTGTGGCTGTTTTTCCATGGGAAATAGGGATGAAGTTGGAGCTGGTTTCAGCAGCATCCTTCAGGGCAGGTTTCCCTCTTCCCTCTTTCTCTGTGGGGTGACTCCTGAGTGGGGAGGCGAAGGAACCACCGGATTAGGAAGCATGTGAACCTGATGTTTCCATGAATGAAGTAACAACCTGAGCTCTTCTGATGCTACTGTAGTGCTTTAATAGCCTTTCATGGCAGAGAGACTTTTGGCGCATTTTGCCCTTTTTTTCGCACAAGCAGGACGTGGCTTTTCCCTCCCCAGACGAACCTTGATGAGCCCCTATCCAAACAGTAATAACAGCGGTAATAACAGCAATTATCCCAGCAGCAATGATAAGGGTAATACCTCTATTTTTTAAATTTATTGCCCGCAAGGGGGATGTGGCTGCTGGTCAGTGACTCTGCCCCTATGAAGCCAGGCTGGATGCTCAGTGTTGGTCTGAGATGTTCATGAGCCCTCTAAGGTTGGATTCGCTCCATTTGGAGCGATGGAGAGTTCATGTCTGGCCTGCTCTGTGTCAGCAGTGCTGGTCACTCAGTGCCGTGGCAGTTTATCATTTAGCAAATATCTGCCGTTTTATTCCATAAGCATTTGTCGGGAATTACACAAGTTACAATCCAATTAAACAATGATTACATCGCCATGGCTTTGCAATGATGGCGTTAATTAAGTTTTATTGCCCGGTAAATGAGCCACCGTATTGATATGGAGCTGACAACTGGGAGGAGAGGGGATCCCCAAAGCTGATGGGAATTGCAGATGCCTCTGCATAGTAGATGAGAGAGGTCCTCTTCTGCAAGAGCTGTTTTGTTCACATACTGGGCCAAAACCCTGGATCCCCTGGGAGGAATGTTTGCAAACCTGAATTTGTGGATTTTGCAGCATTTGTGCTCCCCAATGTGCCCTTGGCCATCAACTCTGCAAGAAGCTGGTATGAGAATTGCCTTGGTTGGAGTGATACTTCCTCTAGGAGAGGCACGCTCAGGTTCTGGCGCAACCAGTAGGGTGATGGGGCTGTGCAGATAGGGAAGTACAGCAAAAAAGGGCGCTTTGATCTGGCGTAATCTCTAAATCTCCTCCCCGCCTCACGAACCCTGCTGAACTACCCACCTCTGCGCTCCCGCACGCTCACGCCTGGCCACAGGGCTCGTCTGAGCACCTTGTCGCTTCAAAGAAGCCATAATTTGATAGCATGTTGCCCTAGTTTTTTTGCCTTTTTTTTTTTTCCCGTCTTTTTTTTTTTTATGGATGTACAGATTTTGCAGAAATGGAGGATTTGGGTCTCAAAAGCCCAAGCTCGTTTCTGGAGTGCGGCTGGCAGGCAGGAATGAAGCGCTGCCAGCCCCAACGTGCAGGCGGGCGGCTGGAAATCCCCATCCCTGTGGAAGCGGCAGGTTCTCCCTTTACTTTTTGCCTGCTAGGCGATGAGCATTTGGCCACTGAGCTTGGTGATGTGACGGAACTCCAGCCCCAAGCCCCTCACCCTGAGCCAAGGCTGGTTTGGGGGCATCTCCACACTGGTTTTGGGAGATGCTCCTCAACAGAGGCAGAGCTTCTCAGTACAAAGCCCTGATGTGAGTGTATTTTAACCATGATTTGATTCTGCGTGTTTCTCTGGTCCCAGAAACTCTTCTCCTACCAATGCTGATGCCACCAGCCCCAAGGAAAGCATTCAGCTCCATGGGGGAGAACTAACCATTGTACCAGATTGTGGGATACGCGATTGCGCTTTTAGAGGAGGAGGGAGGGAGGTGGGAGGAAGGATAATTAATCACCAAAGATATTTTGCTCATTTGTTTTAACAACTGGAGTTTAGCTGAAATTATTTGTGCTGAAACCCCATAATGCGCTAAGAAACATATGCCATGGGAAGAGCGAAGGCTTGGTGATGGGAAAGCGCTCTGTGGCCCTATTAAACTTTCGGTTAAGTGGGAAGAGGAGGACTCTTTTTTAGCAAATTAATGATGTGGGCTCATTAGCAGCAGACAGATTAGCAAGGTTGGTCTCTCTGCGCTTTGTTTCGTCAATAGAAAGTTAATTAACTCTGATACCCAGTTAAAGACAGTGCTCCAGCATCATGCGGGCCTTAATCTTAGATTATGAGTTTGTTAATTTTCCTGAATTGTAGCTACTGATATCTCTCCTGCATCGGCTGGCAGCGAGCTGCGTTTTGGTGGCAGATGGGCTCATTTTGGTAATGCTGTAACACTCCTTGTTTCACAGGAATGCTGTATTGGATAGAGCATTGGGGCTTTCTCTTCTGGCATGAAATTATGATCTGCTGAGGGGGAAAAAAAAAGAAACTACCAGAAAGTTGTTAAAGTGGCAGGCAGAATATTCAGGGCATGCTGAAGATTCCTCCCCTCCTCCTCCTCCTCCTCCTCCTCTTCCTTGTCTTTCTCCCCTGTTCCGCTGCCCACTTGGATTCCCCTTCCCACCGTGTCTCGCCAAGGCCAAGCCCCGCTCGCCCCGGAGGGATCCGGCCCTGCCTCCGAAGCCTCGGCCCCTCCCCCGAGCACCGTCTGCGGCAAAACCCACAAAAAGAAGAGTCCCGGGCCCAAAGACACTGCCCAAATTAAGTAGGAGGCGAGCGCCGCTGCCCTTTGATCTCCGGTGCGGGGGTAATAACTCATGGGCTTGCCAGCAGGCTCTCCCTGCCCTCCGCGGCCCCCGCCCCGCTTAATTAAAGGGAACAAAGACGGAGTTGCTAATTAAAAGGAGCGAGGGAGGAAGGGGGAGAGCACATGGGGTGGCTGGACGCGGCAGCGGGCATGCTTGGCATGGGCAGCAAGGGCACGGAGCGCGGTCCGCGCTGGGTGCTGCCAACACGGCCACGTTTTTGTCCCCATTCTGAACTTGTAGGTGACATTTCCAGTTACTACACAGGTGCCCACAACCTTGGGAGTTGTCCCTGCTTCTCATCACTGGCGTCCTGATCACCTCCCCAGAAGAAATGGGTCCCTTTTACACCCGGCTAATTCTGCCGCTGTTATTCGGTGCTGCTTTCACACCGCTCCGCGAGCCTGCCAAAACACCCTTGAACCCGTGCAGGAAAGGTTAGGGTGCTAATTAAGAAAAGCTATTTTTCCCCCTGCTCACCCGAGGGAGAAATGTAAAAAGGTGCTTGGATTTATTAGTCCTCTCCTCTTCCCGCTATCAAACGCGTGTCCCGCTTTTCCCCAGGAGAGCTGCAGGTCCCGTGCGCCCACGTGAGCGCGGGACAAGAGGTTAATTTGCAGCCCTGCAACACGCGAGTTTCCCCTTTGCACAAATATTGATCCAAGGCCACTGGCGTATCCGTAATAGCAGCAGGGTGATATTGCTGCTGGAGACACGCAAGGACACGGGGAGGGAAGGAAGGGGAGCCTGGTAGGAGCTGTGCGTTGGGAATCTGTCTTGCAGGCATTTCCCTTCCCAACTTAAGTGTCGTCTTATTGACATTTCCCTTGCTGGGCTGAGTGATATTGCAAAGAAGAGGGAAGCAGCAGCTTCATTATAAGATATTGCTGCGTCACTCGGGTGGTATGAGCCACCCAGGTAGCATTTGGGAGAAGGTTAAATAGAAGTGCTGAGTCCTTGGCAAATAAATCTCCGTTGGCCAATTGAAGCCAAAGCAGATAAACAGCCTCTCTGTTCTCCTCTTCCTCCTCCTTCCCAGGAAGAAGAGGAATTGGCAGGAAACGGGGGAGTAGGAGTGAGAACCGGGCAGCCTGGAAAGATCCTGAGATGGGAGCCCGCTCCAGGGAGCTTCAAATTCCAAAGGGTCCTAGGCAAAAGCCCCATCACTTCTGCCCGGTGAATTGCCCTCCCCGCCAAAGCTCTCCAGGATGCCTTCCCTAGGAACAGTGATTAAAAAGAAAAGAAAAAAAAAAATGCAGATCAGCTGATTAGTCGGTTTCCCTAATTAGCTAATTGTTCCACTCTGCTTTCACTTGTGCTTTTCTGTCGTTTTCTGGGGTTGAAGGAATGAGCGCACATGTGGCAGAGCCGCGATCTTATCCCACTTCGGCTGAGTTTAAACTTGCATGATCCAGCCGTGTCGGGCTGCCATGCGGCCGACCTGACACAACTTCTCTCTTTAAACTCTTCAGTCAAACGATGCTGGGGACAAGCGAGTCTCTGGCGCAGGCTTATGTAACCGTACCCTCTTCCTTCCCCGCTGCCAGCATCTCTGCCCATTAAGCTCAAATCCGTCTTCGTGCTTCATATGACATCTCGTCGCTGCCTACACATCCCGTGGGTCTTTTCCTGAGCTCGGGAAGAGGGCCTGTGCTGTCTCTCGGGCTCTGGCTTGGAAGCAGCGGAGTGTGAAGGCAGCCAGCCAAGGATGGAGGATGTGGTTATAGTCATGCTGGGTCAAACCAAAGGTCCTCGAGATCCAAGATCCTTTCTCTGATGCAGGCAACAGCAGAAGCCCAGAAAACCGTGCAAATACAGGGCAAGCGGTGGTGACATATCTCCAGGGTGCTCTCCTGGCCTCCCATGGCTGCAGATCAGCGGCCTCCTTATCCTTAACCACTGTCTTTGAATATAAGACCTTCTGGAGATGGTTATGTCTCTCTAAACTGAAGGATTTGAGAGTCCTAAGTTGACTTTGTGGCTTTGCAGATGCAGCAATGTCCTTGCAAGGAGCCCAGCGTGCAACCAAGAGACGTTCCCGTCTGCAGTCAGAAGCAGAAATCTCCCCCTTCCTCCTGCCTTTCCCATTTACAGCTGGAAATGAAGCCGGTGGCCCAGACCCTTAAGCCGGTGAGACACTTGAGCCTTGCAAGTCCTTAAGCACATTAGCAGCTGGAGGTCCATTATTATTCATTGAATCTCTCCGGGGCCGATTGGAAACCTCCTCTTAATTGTCTGCAGCCCCCTCTGCCCCTTCATCACAGAGGAGGAGAAAGAAGGGGGTGAGAGATGCACCAGCCGGGTTATCTCATTACAGATCCCGGCTTGGGGCTGCTGGTGCCCTGTGGCGGGATGAGGGAGCAGTGCCTGTTTTACATATTAATGGTAAAAGTGACAGTCCCCCCTGCCCATCCCTTTTGGCATATCTGTCTCCGCACACTGCTGCTGATAATTCACGTTTTGTTAGCGTGGCTGTGAGGCCTTGCTGTGTTTCCTGTCTGCCCATGGAGAGATATCAGGAAGGCTTACAGGAATGGGAATTGGGGCGGGACAGGCCAAGTGAATTGAGCTGCTGGAATCAATGGGGCTGGACTTGTTGGCTTCAATGGGGCTTCAAGTTTCCTGAGCAGGTAGTTTCCTGGTGTTCCTCACCCATACTGGAGGAAAAACCCATTGGGCATCCCATTGACCAAATGAGTTGAGTGGGACAGGAGAACGGCTAGGACCAGGTCGCAGGATGAGACCTGTGGCAGCAGGAGCAAGGTTGAAAGAGGGTTAAGAGAAACACATGCTGGAGGCATTGGTTGGAGCAGAGCGGGTGCTGTCTGGAAGACTTTTACATCATGCAACTTGTCTCTTGTGTTTGGCTTTCCACACACTGAAACATTAATCAACTTTTGAACCATGTACTATATGAAATATTCATCTTTCCTCCTTGTGAAAAGCAAACCAGAAGCCTTAGCTATCTTCAAAGCTCTCTCAGGGCACTCCGAGCTCTGATCCTTTAGGAATTGCTGTGTCATTTCCACCAAAGTTTGTTCTCTGATTGCTGGAGAGAGACCTAGAAATCACTTCTGGGGTGACTTCGATAGCGTATCCAGGGTTGGAAGATAAATGCCTTTTTTTCCCCTTTTTTTGGCTTAGAATTTGTTGGCCGGACTCAGGCTGGTTACACTTGCATTATAGAGAAAAAAGTGGTTTAATGCCATTTTCAAACCTAATTTCATGGGTAGCCAACTCATGCCGTGATCCACTGGCAGGTGATTACTTTATTAAAGCAGCAGAAGAGAAAGCAGCTGAGATCAGCAATCCTTGCAAAGGGAAAGCCCATCCTCCAGGGAATGGGACATCAGTGGGCATCACTACCTTCAGGAACCCTATGGCTTTCAGGGTTGGTCTTTCCTCTCTCCAAGATGGGCGAATCTAGCCTTAGGGGCAGGTTCCAGGGAAATTTCCTAGACTATGTGTGCTTGAAGTCCCTAGTAAAGAACTACAGAAACAGAATAATTTAACAACAGCAAGAACAACAAAGTAATAAAATGCACCTTCCATTAGCAGACCTTGGGGCACTTTGGAAGCATTGAGTGAATGAAGTCTCTTGCTTGCCCTATCCAGAGTAAGCAAAACTGTCCTGTCCTTCAGCCTGATCTTGCGGTAATGTCATAATCCCACCTTGATTGCATCACCGTTGTCATGGAAATAGCTGTGATTTCATCAAGTCTCTGTAACGACTTTACCACAGGATCCATTAGGATGGGAAGATGGATTGTGAAGGCTGGGAAAACACTGTATTTAAGCAAATGCATCCCGGGTAATTAGTGAGTGTGGCAAGAGGAAGGGATGCAGCATGGGTGGGAAAAATAAATGGATGCATCTCATACATTTGCAACTTAGGAGTTGTTTTATTTTTTTTTTAAACCCTACTTTTGAAATAAGTGTTTTGCACTTTTATGGGTGTCCCAAGAGCTCCCCGAGCTGCTGTGGGAGCAGGCTGGACTCGAGCACTATTGATGGCTGCTGTCTAATGCATGATGCAGGCATGAGCGTGAATTAGAGGCACTAAGTTCTCCTGATTCATCACTGCTGCTGGTCACATGCAGCTTCCAAACATCCCCTGGGATGTTTCACTTGAGTGGGAAGACAGTATTAGCCACTTGTCCTGGCCATGCTCCAGTCCTGCTGGCGATGAGTGGCCAGGCGAAATTCATGCCGTGCATTTATGCTGCCCGTAATGATGCTCCTCGTTTTCTTCTGGCTGCAGGACGACACGATAATGTGCGGTCCGAGACATCTGTTACCGTTCATAAAAACAACACGTTGCGGATAGGTTATTGCTGTGCAGTGAAGTCAGGAAGCTGAATACCCGGGATAGTGGGGGACCATCACTCAGGACATGGGGGAGTTTGACATGGACATGAGGGCCGCCATCCTGCATAGGTACCAAATAAATCAGCTCTCGAATGAGCCAGTTTGAAGACTTCAGTAGCCATGGGAGCAAATTTGTGGGGTATTTTAGCCAATATTTTTTTCAACTGATAAATGCAGTTGTGAGGCTGCTGAATTTTTTAAATTATTTTGGAGGCAAATGAAGGAGTTTGGTCTTTTAAAATAACTTGGTCATTGGCAATTTTTGGGGGGGAGCTTCCCAGAAGGCTGGTGAAATGAAAAGCACCGGCATCTTCACTCCTGCTGTTAAAAATAACCATTTAAAAACTATCAACTGAAGCTGGGAACCGGTCAGAAGTGCGCATTTGGGTAAAATGAAGCGTTTCTGTCAACTCAAAATGAATTTGTTGACCTTCAGACTAGGAGTTTTAGGGGTTGATTTTTCAGCTTGACCAGTGGACTGAGAAAAGAGATATTCACATGGTTAATGAGGTCCTGTGGCCTATGAAATAGGCACTGTATGGATACCCATACTCTTCTCATGTCCAATCCAACCTCTAAGAAAGTCACTGGAAAAGATGATTCCACTAGGCATTGGCTCATGATCTTCATGACTGGTTTTGCTTGGGAATGGCTGATTGGCATGAGAATTCTTTAGTACACCACTTTTCTTGAAATGTATCCCAAGCAGGTGGTGGCTTCAAGGAGTCACCTGGCTGGCTGCACTGGGAGCTTTCAGAAGGAAACTCAGTTCTTGGCCAGAGCTAATAGAGAATTTCCCTGGAAAATATCAGCAATGAGATGTCTCATTCCCAAGCCCATTGCCCAGGATCTCTAGCCACCCAAGAACAGTGCTTGCTGGCTATATAAAGAACAAAGTAAAGCTCCAGAAAGCCCAGCCTCCCGTGTCAAGGAGCAAGCAGAGCTTGTCCCACAGTTTGAGTGACACTCAGTCACAAAAGAAGAGCTGGGAGAAGTTAATTAAACTCTAAGGAAACCATTTGTTAGAAAAGGAAAGCAAGACACAGCTTTTCTTCAATGCTGCAGAAAGGTTCATTAGAAAGAGAAACCATTCTTCAGCAGGTAATAAACAATGTTCTACCAGGAGGCTTTGAGGAACGGTAAATGGGCTGGTCATGGCACATCTTAAAGTGCAGCTGTGCGTCCCATTGGGCAAAACAATAGAGAGCTGGGGGAAGAGAAATGCTAGAAAACCACATTGTGTACGTAGCACGTGTCACATTGACAGGTCGGTAACTGAACACAACACCTTTGATGTCTCCTTTTCCTCTTGCCCCAGGTGCAGGACAGTGACAAAGTCAACCTAGGCTTTTTTTGTGTGTTAGGTATGTTAGAAGGCAGCAGTTACAGATAATGACCTGTAAAAACCCAGCGATGGGAATGACTGATTGTCCTCTGCTCCCATGCTCCTTTTCGGAAGAGGCTGGCTTGAGAAGAGCCTCCAGTGCTTGCTGAACATGGACCATGATACCATATTGGCTAATGATTAAGAGAGTTTTGTGGTTGATATGTCAACCCAATATCACCCTACAGCATTGCCCAAATTCATTTCTCTTTTGTGTCATTGGGGTTTGAGTGCGGCCACCAGTGGAGTCTGTGCTGGGACCCTTGTCGTTTGGGACACTTGGGAGAACCTGGAGGGGTCAGGAGACAAAGAAATGACAAAGTTAGCTGCCAACACGAATATAGAAAGATTAAAATACCTCCAAGAATGATTAAAGGACCAAAAGAGAGTCCACCATTTGCTGGATTTTTAACATCAGCCAGGAAGAGAGGAAGGGCTCAATTTATGCTCTCGGTATCACTCAGCATTTTCTATGCCTTTGGTAAAGTTGTGATTGCTATCAAGGCTATCGAAATCTCCAGAGCCTGAAAATCAAGGTGAAAGCTTGCTTTCATGGATTATTTCCAGTCACTTTTCTTCTAGCTCTGCTAAAAATAACCCAGGAATAGCTTTCTTAGAGCTTTCCTATTGCTGTGTACACACTACTACCTGCCCTTTTTTTTGGTCCCCAGCCAGGACACTGAGACAGACATTCATTTTTTTTTTTTTTTAAGGGCAAAAGAAGCAGTGGTTAACCATGGAAATAACTTGGACTAGTCCTTGCTTTAGCAACCAACTCTCCTCTTTATAAGAGATGATGGCTCAGATGCTTCTCCCCTCTCTCAGTCCACAGGTGAGACGAACATCACAACCCGAATTCAATACATGACGGCAGCGAGGGAAAGGTTTAATTGTTGTGACTCTGCTGTGGCCTGATAAGCTCTCATCGATTTTCCTGTAGCTAAGTCTCCGGAGCAGACGTGTGTGCGCATGTCCATACGTGAAGGTTTCTTACCCCTTCCTTATTTCTAATCGCTCGTTGAGTGGGGATATTCCTGCAAAAAAAAAAAAAAAAAAAAAAAGGATTTTTAATTTTTTTAAACCAGTCTG
Organism: Rhynchotus rufescens; assembly: GCA_032273925.1. Classification (NCBI taxonomy): domain Eukaryota; kingdom Metazoa; phylum Chordata; class Aves; order Tinamiformes; family Tinamidae; genus Rhynchotus; species Rhynchotus rufescens. Next base: position 32,622 of record JAVCKT010002547.1, read on the forward strand.
GCTCAGAAAATACTAAGACGTTGATTCTGGGGCGTGATTGCACTTAGCTGGAGGGCAGGGATCAAGGAGATACCACTCGAGCTTCCTGATTTTCCCAATGCTCAAAAACGGCTCTGGACTCAGTGATGGAGAAATGTCCAGAGGAGCCCCAGAAAAAAAAAGAAGGAGGGTAGGGGGGGAAGCAGTGCTCAGATGGGAGGGAAAAAATAGGAAAAAAAAAAAAGAAAAACAGAAAACTCCAACCTCCCTGGAGATGTAATAGGCTTAGCAGGCCTGCTTGACACATGTCGGATAAAATAAAATTTAAAAAAAAAACAATGTTTATAAGAAGATTAGCTCAAACACGGCGAAATTTCTCTAGGGACTGTCCCTGGTTGAAGCTCGCAGCAGCAGCCTGGGGTCCTTATCAGGGTAATGAATTTCTCCCACTTGGGGCCATTAAAAATTCACCCCTGCCCCCTGAAGCCTCCTTGATTTGGGCGGCAGGGGCCGCATCTGCCGGGGCCATCTCGGTGCCACCGTCCCCGCTCCGGGACGGAGGCATTGCGGCGGCGGCGTTGGGAGGTAACTCGGTGGAAATAATGCAAAGTGACGACCTAATTTGCGGCTGCGGCCCCTCCGGGAAAAAGGACCCGGCTCGGTGTGGCGGATTATCCGAGGGCTTATCCCTGCGTTGTTCCCCAAGCAAATCCCGCAAGACTCTTGTAGGGCCATCCCTGCCAACGTCGCACATATGGAGTTTCATTGAGATGAGTGATGTGCAGGGGTTTTAGGTTTGGGGACAAGCTTGCAAGCTATGACTAAGATACATGATGTTTGAAGGTGTCTGTGCAATGCCTGGTGAGCAGCCTGGGATGTCTGGGGTGATTTTTGTGGCATATAGAGCGCGTGCTGGTGAGGTCTGGGATCTCTACGTGTTCGCATTTGGAAGGTCTTCAAGAGCTCGTGGCTCCTGACAACAGGACATTCCACTGACCCAAGGACACTCTTCTCAGGAAGTCAAGGTGATCCTAAGCATCGCCAGCTGGGCACCAGGGGACAGGGACGATGCAGTGTCATCAGTCACTGTGACATTCTCAGTCCTCAGCTCTCCCAAAGGCTGGGAGAGGTTGCAAATTAGTGAATTCACAACCTCAAAAATAGCAATTTCTGCCGTGCTGGAGAAGTAGAGGTGGCTGTCTCGCTAGCTGATGGAGAGCAGAGCTATGACCCCTGAGAAAGCAAGGGACTAGGTACCAACTTCTGCTTCCCTCCATCACCTCCTGTGCTGTTTCCATGTGCCACTTTCTCCTCTCTCCTCCGTTATACCTGCGTCTTTTCCCTAGGCCTTGGGATCTGTCCATTCCTTCCCAGTGATGGGAAGATAGGGTATCGCAGGCAGCCCAGGCAGGACCATAGTGATAATTAATGGTAATCCCTTAATCATTGCGTTTTGTGAGCGACTGCATTGCCCCCTTGCACAGTGAGGTGTCTCTGGGGCAAAACCACAGGGGTTTGGGAGTTTTCTCCCTTTTGAGGCTTCATTTTTCTATATTTTCAAGCACTTAGCAAAGCTTTTTGGTTTGTGATACTGTAGGAAACTCTAAGTGGTTCAAAGAGCTGTTTGCTGAATGCATCTTCTTGCAGGAGCTCCTCAATGTGCAAAGGAAAAACAGTGGAAGATTATGGGTCCTCTGACACGTGCAGATGTTAAGCGTGGAATAGCTGTGATGTGGCTAAGACCTCAGCTGGGTTTAGCCTGAGTCTTATATTACCTTGGACAGGTGAACCAGAAAAGGAAAGAAATGAAACAGGAGTCACACATGCATAAAAATTAGAGATGGAAAAGACCTAGGTCATCTACTCAATACTTTCTCTGCCACAGCATGATTATTCCCGGGCTGAGACCTCAGCTCAGAGCTACAGTTGGGAATATATTAACCTTTAAAAGAATAGTATTAGAATGTTAGATATTTTCTTTAACCCAGATGCAAGAAACCTGGGAAATGTGCAAAGCAGGTTGTAGTCTGGGTGAGGGGTCCCCTGGGAGAGGTTTATTTTTGGGAAGAGCAGCTCAGTCTGATGTGAGATCTTGGGTTGTTTCAGCTCCTCTTTCTTTTGCTGTATCCTCTAGGTGAATGATGGGGAAAATCCTTCCTTCTTCAAAGCAGGGCAGAGAATATCAAGGGCACATGTTCTTACATCTTGTCTGCACCAAAACACTTTAAGAAGAGTGAAATGTCTACGGCTTTCAGAGTGGTGCTCTTAAACTTCTGTAACTCTTTCTGCCTATATATACATATGTTGTTAGGCGAAGGAATTGGGAGAATTCTCCCCAATTCATTCCAGACAGCTCTCCTTCATGCCTAGAAGACTTTCCAAGGGCTGGTAGACCAGGCCTGACTTGGAAGCAACTCTTTTCCTCCTCTTCTGCTTGGACTGTTGTCTGCTGCTTTTCTGAGTCATTCGACAAGTTGCGGCACAAAGACACAGAGAGAGATGTTCTGTTGTTATTGGTGGTTGTTGTTCCTAAGTCCTTATTGATTTTTATGAACGAAAAAACAGCCATGTGCATGAGGTATCCAGCTAACAAAAGAGGTCCTGCAGTACTCAAATTAAATATATAGAGGTAGAATCCAACCGGGATATTGACAGGAAAATACAAAGCTCTGCGATTCGGCACCCCACTGGAGTGAAAGCAGAACCTGGGTGAGGAGAGAAACAACATTGTTCTTCTTCACGGCTCATCAAGGGATACATCTGTGGCTAAGAATAAGGGTATCACCAATAGAAGGGATCTCGTGGTCTTGCATTGCACTGGTCTGGGGCCAAGGGACCCCAAGGAAGACTCTTCTGCTGCTGTTCCACCTCAGAGCAGAAAGGACCAAATGCCTTGTGAAAAAGTATCTGCTCTTTATAGGCTCATTCTCTGCCTCTTTTTTTTTTACCTTTTTGTGAAAGAAAATTTTAAAAAATCCCCCCAAAAGCTCTGAGAAATTCAAATGAGGCTCAAATAACCCTGCAAAGTGAGAACTTGTCTCGCCTTCTGACTTTACAAGGAATTCCTGAAGAGCGATATTGAATCACAAATGTATCTCTGCTTTCAAATCATTTCCCCTAGCAAAACATCACCCCTTGGAGGAAGCCCTTGTGGTTGAGGACTAAAATGAAAGTGTTTATCCATTTGAAAGGACCCCTCTGTGTGCAGGAGCCGCTGAGCGAAGATGGAAGTGTTGGTGCCTCTGGCAATGCCTTGGCAAGGCTCTTTGGCAGCTGCGCACAAGAAGGAGCTAAGTGTGCACGAATATTAAGTTAAAACGTTGGGGAGTGAGAAGCAGTATCCTTAAGCTTTGTATTCACGGCTGAATTGATGCTTTTCTGTGTTTATATGTATGAACGTGCAACTTTTTCTTGCTGTTCACCTCTTGCGTGACAAGGAGTGATGCTACTGATGGCCGGTAGCAGGACCCAAGCAAGACTGAGATGCTGGGAAGCAAAACAGCAAAATAAACTGGTTTGAGTCCTCAGGATGCTTCCAGTGCTGAGGTGATGACACTGCAAATTGCTGCTCATGTGTGAAGGGAGTCATGGCAGAGCAATCCAAGAGCAATAGGAGCTGAGTCGTCAACCCTAGACCTTTGAGTTTACACACCTGACACACTGTTGGCTAAGACGTGCTTTGCAAAGAGTGTGTCCATTACACAGGCTTTTCCAGAGCAGCATGACCTTTATTTTCTCGAGTGAGCAAGGAGGTGGTGCCAGAAAAGACCATCAACTTTGCAAGCAAATCACCATTAACTCCGAGTTAAGCTGAACTACTCCCTGGGAGCAAAGTCAATCTCTACGTGCTGCAACACATGGCAACTGGTACCTACCAGCTCATTGCACACGACCCAACTAAGGGATTGTGTCCAGCACCGAACGTCTTTGGATTCAGCTTAGTTTTTATGGTGCAAGAACATTCCTGTGTTGTCCACCTCGCTCAAGTCCTGAGCAAAAATGATGTCGCATGATGAAGAGGAGAAAGGATGAATGACGAAGAGGAGAAAGGCTGAGAGGTTCTGGACCATCTTGGAGGGTGATTCATCCTCCCCAAATTCCTAGCAGTTTCTCTTAGTGACCAGCAGCTCTGTCTTGCCTTGCTGACTCATATCTGCTGGAAGCTTCCTTGGCTGAATTCAGACTAGGAAGATTTATGCGTAGGCTTTGATCTTGCTTGAAGTTGTTTGGTGGAGGGCAGGGGGCAGCCCGAGAGAGAGGAGAGACAACAGAAGGAGAAGGAAGATGCGAGGTGGGAAGGATGAGAGGGCAGCAGCAGGTGAGGAAGGAGGTAAGACCTGAGAGAGGAACGCAGACATGGATTTCAAGGGGGAAAAATAATATTATTGGGCTGATCTGAAGCCTACCAAATGAACAGCATGAGGAATGAGGCAAAACTATGTGCCATGGGTGATTTCTTATTGCGGCAGTGATATTAGTAATAAAATCAATACCAATAGTTAGCTAGACCTATTAATGACACAGATCAGATCAGATTGGATTAGACTGATATTGCTTCTAATAACATGCTGTTGTTGCTCTTGCCTCTTAGGTGGGAACTGAGAATGTCTTTTAATTAAAAGTGGGGATCCCAGCACTTTTTTTCACCCGTAAGTGTAATTGGAAGTTGCTAGGCCATACCCTGGCAATTGAATCCGTCCTGGAAATACGTTATAAGCAAAGGGAAAGAGAGAATCTCACCTCCTTCTTCCTCCCCTACCTCTTCATTTCCCTTCTCAGCCCAAATCCATGTCCTGCAGGATGTGGCTGCCCTTTCTGCTGTCCCACCCAAGAGACTGCTACAGCAGCGGATGGGGAGGGAGGCTGGTTCCCAGATAAGTACCTTAAAAAACAGGTGCCCTGAGGAGAAAGGACGGGGAAGAAGATGGGGAAAAAATCTCTTAAAACCATCACCCAGTGCTGATAGTCTGGGAGCTTTCATGTTGCAGTGGGAGAAGCCAAAGGGATTTTTTTTCTCTTCCCCGGTAATGGAAGCAAGATCAGGCTATTTATCTTTGATGAAATGCCAAGAAAAAGGTTGATTGTGTTTAGAAAAAGCAAAATGATATAATAAATAGTGCTTCCTGCTCCCTTTGTCTCCCGCTCCGAGACAGGAAGAGGAGCGAGAGTGAGGAGACCAGATTTGGTAACTGCTCTCACTCAGGGTCTCCTTATTTTTCTAGTGATGTAACTGATGCGACTCTTTCCCAGCTCTCCATGTCTTTTCAGACCTGCTAAGCCTCGTGCAAGGCATCACTCCGAGGGAAGATAGAGTCCAGGAGCAGTGAGTACCATCAGATTTAATCTGCTGTATTGAGTCCCCACGTAATTAGCTACCTGTGAAATTGATCGCTTTAGTTTGTGCCTCTGTCGAGGCCTGGGAAATGCTCCTTTTTTTTTTGGTGGTTTTGGTAACAGGAGACTGAAGGGAGGTGTAGAAGAGTTGAGGAAAAAGGTGATTTCCTAACACAAATGTGTCAGGTGGGATTTGCCCAGAGGGATATTCATTCCTAGTATCTTCTTGGTATCTCTTGGCTGTTTCAAAGCCCTGGGATTGGGAATCATGGGAACATCTGAGGAACTCAGTTTTTCTTTCAAAAATAGAAGTTGCTTTTCTTCCCTCTGTTGCAGGGGAAACCTTGAAAAGGTCATCCTGTAAGAAACGCTTCCACTTCAGCTCTCTTAATCTCCTCCTTTTTTATTCAATTCCTTAATTTGGAGAGAAACCCTCTCCATTTGGAGCGCACCATATGGCTGCGGATCACCACGGTGGAAGAGCCAATGTCGTCAAACCCTTGGTGACAGATGCCCTCATTTCCCGCAGAAACGGGCCCATGTGACGCCGCTCCATGTACGCGATGAGCTTGGAATCCGCGGTCCCTTCCCAGCACAACCTTGGGATTCTCTTGCTTGGGACTCGTTCCCCACAGAGCTTCATGCTGTGCCTGCAGAGGATTGGGTCCTGTTGGCCCTGTAGTTGTGCACTCAAATGATTCTTCCATGCTCTTAGCTCAAAACTCATCCATGCTCATGGAGGTCATGTGCGCTCAACATTGTCCTCAAGACCTTGCGTGCCCCTTCAGATCCCTAGGCTCTGCTCAGGGTGGCTTTGAGGAGCACTGTCCCAAGGACAATCCAGGACTATCCCCTTGATCCAGTGTCCATAAGCGGGCCACGAGCAAGCAGAGAGTGTGTGGTTATTTACGGGGCAAGGATGAGCTACGGCACTTATAGAAAACGTATTAATAATTCCCCCCCTTTCCCTCCGCGTCAGCTAAATTGATTCTTGAACTGCTAGCAGTCGCATTGCAATAAATAGAGT
>JAVCKT010002548.1:0-14133 GCA_032273925.1 Rhynchotus rufescens
GTTTAGGGGGCGGGATGCAGCGTGGCAGGCGTTTGGGGGGCACCCACGGCTGGGTGCGGACCCATGGGGTGTCCCAGCATGTGGAGGGGTTCATTAGCGCTTGAGGGGGGCCCTAGGGGTGAGTAGAGAGTGACAGAGGTGTGGGGGACAGAGCAGGAGCCCAGCTGGGTACGGGGGCCTTGGGGAGCCCACGGCATTTAGGGTGGGGGGCCATAGGGCATGGGGAGGCACCGCAGGTGAGGGGTGTTGGGTGCCTCGGAGCTGGTGTTGAGGGCATGACGGGGGCCCGTGGCAGGCAGCCCCAGGCCGGGCTGCGCGCGGGGAGCCGGACCGCGGCGCTGCCGTGTCCCCCAGGTGGCTGGCGTGTCGCCTGGCTGTCACCTGGTGCCGCCAGAAGCTGCAAGCGGAGCTCAAGATCGGCTCCTTCGGCTTCTTCTGGGCCCAGAACGTCAGCCTCAAGTTCCAGCGGGAGCAGCAGACCGTGGTGGGTCCCGGGAGGAGCGAGGCCGGTGGGATGGTGCTGCCGCCCCCGGAGCCGGGAGGGAATCCCTGCAGCCTGGCTCCTGTTGCGGAGCCCTGCAGCTGGTGCCGGGCTCTTCCTCCCCGAGCTGAGCTCTGGGATCCGTGGCTGCTCCTTGGTGCATCCCGAGTGATGCTTGCTGTTGTGGGCAGAGCGGGAGTGTGGGGGTGTCACAGTGCAGAGCAGTGGCCACGCTCACCTGCGTGTGTGTGTCCTTGCAGGAGATTGACAGCGTCTGGATTTCCAGCAAACTGAGCCGGGAACTGCCGTATGTACCCCTGCCCCGGCCCCTTCCCTGCTCTCTTGGCTTTACCTGGGCTCTGCCTCACCCCTGGCCCTGCTGGCTGGGCTCAGCCCTTAGCACCTTCCTGCAAAGCTTCTTTTGTTGGCGTCTTCTGTGCTGTGCAGGAGCCATTCGCTGTGCTGTGGCATGGCAGCGTCGCGTGGTGCTGGTCCCACACGCCCCTGGGGCAGGGCCCAGAGTGCAGCGTCCAACCTCGTGTGACAGTCCTTGCTATTCTCTGGCAGACGCTATTTTGAACTGTGCTTCGGTGAGGTGCGGATCCGCACGGATCTCCAGAAGGGCCCTGCGTTCCAGCCTTCTTTCCCGAAGGCTCCCAAAGAGGTTGATGGAGAGGAAGGCCGTGACCTGACTCTTAAGCCCTCCCTGCTGAGAGTCCTTAGCCAGGTGAGGCCCTGGCTCCTGGAGAGGACGTTGCTGCTGTGCTTTCTCACAGCCCTCACCCTGCCACCTTTCTCCCAGCTCTTCTCCATCCATGTGGACTCCATCAACATCATGGTCCTGCACGTGGCCACCTCTGAGTCTCTGTGGCACATTCGGGCCAGCAAGACGCGTCTCCTCCTGGACAGTGACGGGAAAAGGTAGCTCTGTGCTCATGTCCTGCTCTGCTCAGCACAGCACAGCTCTGTTTCCCTACATGGTTTGGAGGCAGCAGGACCTGCAATGCTAATGTGTTTTGTGGTCTCCTCAGCCTGAACTGCGAGGTGAGCTTGACAAAAGTGAACAGCAAAGTGCTACGGAGCAGCCAGCTGGTGAGTACTACGGAGGAGAGGAATGCAGTACTTGGGACCCAGAGAGGTCCTGTCCCAGAGCAGCCTGTCCCTGAGGCCAGGCGATGCTCAACGTGGCCCTAGTGCCCTGCAGTGCATCTGGCTGCAGAGTGCTCAGCTTCACGCCGTGCCCAGAGCTTCACCTGCAGCACCTACTGGCAGGGAGGATGAGAGACTCTCCATGCCCTCCTTGGCCCTGTCCCCGTGCAGGATGACACGTGCCTGGCGGAGGTGGCCCTGGCGCTCTCCCTCTCGCTGGAGATCAGTATCAAGCGGCGGCTGGTGGGTGTCAGGCTGCGCGTCCGGACCCTGCAGGCAGAGCTGCACGAAGGGCTCCTCTACAGCCAGCTGCTGCAGCGAGTGACTGCTGGGACCCGGGACGGCAGCGTGGGGGACCAGCCCAGTACAGGTCAGGACACGGCGGGCTCAGGGTGGCAGCCCCCACGCTTCTGCAGTGAGAGGGATCTGGACAAGAGCCTTGCTGTGACCCTGTATCTTGTCCCCTAGGCCTGGGGCAGACCCCGAAGCTCGTGTCCTTGCTGAGCAGGGACACGTTGCAGCTCATCCCCAGGAGGGTGGAGGTGAAGCTGGAGAGCACCAGCGTGGTGCTGTCTGTGAACAGCCAGAAGAGGTGAGGGGGCGGGTGGAGGGGGTGGTTGTTCTAATCCTGATATCACGATGATCTGTTCCCCCATATCGATATGGGGATGCAGACTTGGGGACACCCGTGTCATTCCCTGTTTGGGCCTACCCTGCCAGACTGACAAGAGTGTGTCTTGGGGACCACTGTAGGGAGAAGGAGAGTAGATGGATATCAGGCTGTTTGGGAAGATGGTGAGCTGGCTCTCCAGTACGGCAGACTGGTGGGATCATCTCCTAACGTGCTGGGCTGCAGCTGGGACAGGGAGACACAGATCATGACGGTTCTCTTTTGGTAGTGACTCCCTGCTTCTCACACAGGTACCTCACCTGGAGCCTGAAGCTGCTGCAGTTCCTATATCAGCGCGAAGAGGAGCAGATCCCACTGCGCAACTTTACCCCCAACTCAGACCTGGACCAAATGAGTGTAGACCTCCAGCTGGAGGGCAAGTAGCCAAGAGGGCACCTGCGGAGCAAGGCTGCAGTCATGTCCCCCAGCACCACTCACCTCTGCTCCTTTCTCCCCAGATGGCCTTCTTCTGTCCCAGAGCCGCCAGCGCATCGTGTGCCTCAACTCCCTGAAGACGAGTGTGCAAGTGAGTGAGCACCAGGCGCATTCCTGTCACTGGAGGGGCTGGCTTGGCTCCTCCTGCAATTTTGCAGCCACCCCGTGCTCTCCTCCCACTAGGTCACAGCCATTGACCTCTCGGCTGCTGTGCTGCTCAACACCTGCATCATCCACTATCGCCACCAGGAGTTTTCACACTGGCTGGGCCTGTTGGCACAGGAATACAGGAGCCAGGGAGTGCCTGTCCCCAGCCAAGGTCACAAGGGCAGGTAAACTCAGCCTCAGCGCAGCTGCCAGGGTTGCAGCTTGGCTGGCTGCTCCCTGGCAGGGTACCCGGACACACAGCACCTTCATGCATGGCCACGGGAAGGGGAGGCTGCGTGGAGGCCAGCAATGGGCAGGGAGTCACCAAAAAGGTGTCCCTGGGGGCCTGCACCCTGGCCAGCTCTTTGGGGCACAGTGCTCCAGTAACAGCCGATGTTCATCCTGTGTAGGAGCTGTCCCCAGATCATAGCACCCATCATCCTGTGTGCCTCGCTATCCAATGTCAACGTATCAGTGCAGCTGGGGGACACGCCGCCCTTCGCCTTGGGCTTCAACTCCATCTCTGCAGGTACAGTCCGGCGGCCGTCCCTTAGTGCCCGTGGGGTCTCCAGGGCCTCTTTGGGAAGGGGCTTCACAGAGGCAGAGGGACTGTGACCTGGGCTTGCAGCACAGGAATGGGGAGGTCTCTGTGCCGGCTCTTGTGCCCGTACCTGGCACGGGGCTGCTGCACTGCTGCCTGCTTGTGTCTGAGTTAGAGTCTTAGAATCGTTATGGTTGGAAAAGACCTTCAAGATCATCGAGCCCGACAGAGTTGTGCCTGGGCTGGCACGCTTGTCGGGCAACCACGAGCCTGCCAGCACTGGCCTCCCGCTCTGTGCCCACAGACTACCAGCACCTGCGGCCCCAGAGCGTGCACCAGCGGGCGGTGCTGGCCGTGGACCATCTCTGCTGGCGCGTGGGCAACGACTCGCACATCCAGCGCGCCCCGCATCCCCCCAACATGCACGTGTGGGGAGAGGCCCTCATCCTGGACTCCTTCAACCTGCAGGTGAGCGCTGAGCCAAGGGGTGGCTCTGCGGGGGGCTGCCCGCCTGCAACGCTGTGCAAGTGGCACGGGGACATGCTGTAGCAGAGGGTATCCTGCATCCCAAGAGTGCTTGGCCTGTGTGTCCTGCAGGGCAGCTACAACCAGCCGCTGGGCATGTCCAGCGCTCAGTCGGACACGCTCTTCCTGGACTGCACCATCCGCGGGCTGCAAGTGGAGTCGTCGGACACCTGCACCGAGTGCCTGGCCCGCGTCCTGCGCCTCTTCTGCCCGCCGCGCAGCGGGGCAGAGCTCGCAGAGGAGCCACCCTCTTCCCCGGCGGAGCCCTGGGGGCTGCTGTGGAAGGTGGATCTGAAGGTGGAGGACGTGAATCTTTTTACGCTCTCTGCCCTGGTTGGTAAGTGCAGCTGTAGCCCCCAGGCTGTCTCCAGGTTGTTGTTCAAAAGGCACTCTGTGGGCAAAGGAATGCGACGTGTTCCTCCTCTGAGCCTGCAGTGCTGATGTGCCATCTGTCCAGGTGCCTTGGAGCTGCGGCTGGACACGCTGACTGTCCTGGGGAGTGCCGAGAGCTGCACAGTCAGTGTCCAGGGCATGGTGCTGGCCTTGGTGAAGAGCATCACGGAGAAAATGCAGCCGTGCTGCAAAGCCCCTGCCATCCCCAACCCAGTGGCCAGCCTCTCCATGCTCTCTGTCACCTACCACAGCAGCATCCGCTCCCTGGAGGTTGGTGAAGGCTCTGGGCTCTGCTCTGTCCTGCACCTGGAGGGACTGGGATGGACTGGGCAGAAGGAGGGTGGGTTGGCATCGAAAGGGAAGAGGGCTGGAAAGGAAGAGGGAAGAGGGCTGGAACTGACAGTCATTTGGGTACTGTTTGCTCTGGCTGCTATAGGTGCAGTGCGGCGAGGGGCTGGCAGTGCTGTGGAGCCCGCCTGACCACATGCACTTGTATCATCACACCCTGGCCACCCTGCAGTGCCACGACACCGTGCGGAGCGCCCTTGGCCACAGGCCACCTCCTTCCCTGCCCCTGGAGGGCCCAGTGCTGGAGGCAGCCACCCCTGCGGAGATGCCAGGCCCCCCGCAAGCAGACGGGACTCCCCCCAAAAGACTTCTGTCCCTATTGCTAGAGCTGAGCTCTGCCAAAGTCACAGCCTTTGTCTCTGAAGCCAACTACATCAGCCTGGCTGCTGAACGGGCCTCGGTGAACTGGCACAGTGGCGCCCTGCACGGTTACTGCCCTGAGCTGGCGGCCGGCTTTGATGGACACAGCATCTTCAGCTTCAAGGAGGTGGAGATGAGGCTGCTGCCAGAGCTGGAGGAGGTCATCCTGCACCGCTGCGCCTTCCCCACCCTGCACACCCTCCGCAACCGCGGCTGGGCCTTCTCCTTCGCCAGCGTGACCATCGAGTTCCCTTACCAGTATGACTTTTCCCGCACGCTGGACGCTGCCGTGGGTGTGCAGAAGTGGCTAAAAGGGCTGCACCGACGCGGGCGCCCTGCCAGCAGCGCTCTGCCCCCCGACCTCCTGCTCAAGGTGGAGCACTTCTCTTGGGTCTTCCTGGATGACGTCTTCGAGGTGAAGCTGCGAGACAACTACGAGCTGATGAAAGATGAGAGCAAGGAGAGCGCCAAGCGGCTGCAGCTGCTGGACGCCAAGGTGGCCGCGCTGCGCAAGCAGCACGGCGAGCTGCTGCCCGCCCGCAAGATAGAGGAGCTCTACGCCTCGCTGGAGAAGAAGAACATCGAGATCTACATCCAGCGCTCACGGCGCCTCTATGCCAACACACCCATGCGCAGGGCCCTGCTCACGTGGACCCTGTCCCACCTTCAGCTGGTGGCCCTGGCCGATGAGTCCTTCCACGGCACGGAGCGTGTGTTGGAGCAGATGAGAGACATAGACAGTGTGAGCCCGTTCCCCTCTGAGGGGCTGGAGATGGTTACCCAGTGGTGCCGCATGATGAAGGGCAGCGTTGGCAGCTTCTTTGGTGAGTGGCCCCACGCGGGGTGTCCCCCGAGTACAGCTCGGTGACTGCGTGGTCAGAGACCTACTGGCTCCCTGTGATTTGTGGCCAAGCTGGGGAAATGGTTTCCAGAGGATTAAGGGAGTGGGGAGAGAACAGAGACGGGAGAGTGATGGGGCTGTGTCTCCTGGCACGGTCCAGAATAGGGGACTGGAGCAGTGTCCCTTCGTGGCCCTGTACCCTAGCCCTGCCTGTGCCCCGCAGTGCGGATCCGTGACTACCCTCGCTACCTCTTTGAGATCCGGAACTGGCAGCTCTCGGGCCGGCTGATCGGAGCGGAGCAGTGCGGCCAGACCTGCTCCCGGCGCCGCCAGACGCTGAAGCTGGGGCTGCCCTGGGGAGATGTGACAGTGGAGAGGAACATGCCGCCCTTGAAGTTCTACCATGACTTCCACTGTAAGAGCTGGAGAGGCAGCGGGGACAGGGCTCCGCGCCAGGGCAGAGATGGGGGCTGTGTGGGACCCACTGAGAGCTGAGCCAAGCCCTGTGTCCCCAGCGGAGATCTCCCAGTTCACCATCGTTTGGGGGCCCTGCTGGGACCCAGCCTGGACCCTGATCGGCCAGTGCGTGGATCTCCTCACCAAGCCCTCGGAGGACCCCAGTGCTCCATTGCCCTGGTGGGACAAGAGCCGCCTTCTCTTCCACGGGGACTGGCACATGGATATTGAACAGGCCAACCTGCACCAGCTGGCCACCGAGGTGAGTGCCGCAGGGATGGAGAGCAGAAGGGCTGGTTTATTCTTGCCTCATCCCATGCTTGTCCTTGCAGGACCCCTACAACACCACAGAGAACATGCACTGGGAGTGGAGCCACCTCTCCTTCCAGTGGAAACCTGGGCAGTTCGTCTTTAAGGGCAACCTAGACATCAATGTCCGGACGGCCTCCAAGTGAGCGTGGGTTGAGGAGCGCAAGGGCTGCTGCATGGTACTGGGGGAGTAACCAGCAGCCTCTGTCTCCATGCAGGTACGACGACTGCTGCTTCCTGCACCTGCCTGACCTGTGCATGACGCTGGACATGCAGTGGCTGTGCCACGGCAACCCCCACGACCACCACGGCGTGGTGCTGCGCTCGCCCGACTTCCTGCCCGAGGTGCCAGTGGGGCAGCAGTACGACTCGTACCGTGCCTTCCGCTCCGAGAACCTCAACCTCTCCATCCGCATGGACCTGACGCGGCCCACTGAGGGTGAGTGGCAGCACCCTCGGGACCCCCTCACCAGGCAGGGGAGCTGGGCTTGAGGGGCCGCTGTGTCCCTGCCTTGCGGTGCTGATGACGGGTGTATCCCCAGAGCACTCCCAGCCCCGGATCCTGCTCTACAGCAGCACCCTCCGCTGGATGCAGAACTTCTGGGCCACGTGGACCAGCGTGACGCGCCCCATCTGCCGTGGGAAGCTCTTCAACAACATGAAGCCCAGCAAGAAGAAGCTGGGGCAGCACTACAAGCAACTCTCTTACACGGCGCTCTTCCCCCAGCTGCAGGCAAGTCCTGGGGATGGGACCCCAAGTTACCCCCCTGCTTGCCCTCAGCCGGGCTCTCAGCCCTCGCTGTCTGTCCCCTTGCAGGTGCATTACTGGGCCTCCTTTGCCCAGCAGCGGGGCATCCAGGTGGAGTGTTGTCAGGGGCACATCTTCACTCGTGGCACCCAGCGGCTCATCCCACAAGGTGAGACCCGGCCCTGGTGGCAGTGGCCCTGGGCAGGGCGCAGCTGACCCCTCTCCTTGTCCCCAGCGGGTACGGTGATGCGACGCCTCATCTCCGAGTGGAGCATCACGCAGATGGTGAGTGACCTGAGCCAGGTCACTGTGCATCTCATGGCCTCTACCTGTGATGAGAACGCCGACCACCGGCTCGACACCCTGGTCAAGAAAACCCACCTGCTGAGCCTGTCCTCCCTCACCTACCAACGGCACAGCAACCGCACGGCTGAGGAGGTACCGCTGCAGGGCAGGGCACAACAGGCATAACACAGCCTGCGCTGGCTTCATGGCATCCCCCCAGGACAGGGGACCTTGGTCTTTGGGTGCAATGGGGAAGGGATGTGGCTGGAGAAGGGACAGACCTACAAGTCTGAACCTTCAGGTGTGAGGCCTCTGCATGTCGTTGTACGTGGGCTAGTGATGGGACTCTGACCCTCTGTGCTCAGGAGCTGCCCCTGCGGGATGGGAACGACGGGTTCCACACGCACCAGCTGCACCTGGTGGACCTGCGGGCATCCTGGACCACCACGAACCGGGACATCGCCTTCGGCCTCTACGATGGCTACAAGAAAGCAGCCGTGCTCAAGCGCAACCTGTCCACCGAGGCCCTCAAAGGGCTGAAGATTGACACGCAGCTGCAAGCCAAGAAGCTGAAGAGGGGCCCACTCTCTGCTCACTCCGTCCCTGCCAGAGTGACTGCCCCCATCACCAGCGGCCGACCGGAGAGAGCCTCTTCGGGGGGTGAGCTTGGCAGGCAGGGGGGCAGGTTGGCTCTGGGCTCAGGGCTCTCAGACCCCTTAGGGAACCCCTATTTCTGCACTCTGTTCCTGTGCTCGTCTCGTGCAGGGATGGAGGGCATTGGGAGCGAGAGGGAAGCCCCACACAGCAAGGGCTTTGCTGCATATAGCATCTTAGCCCAAGGCTATGATGTTTGGACTCATTCCGTCTTCCCAAGCCAGTCCGTCTCCTTCCAGTACTGACCGTTTCTCCTTCCCCAGGGGCCTACATGCTGCAGAAGCTCATCGAGGAGACGGACAAGTTTGTGGTCTTCACAGAGGAGGAGTCAGGGGCGAGTGAGCAACTCTGTGGCATTGCTGCCTGCCAAACCGATGACATCTTCAACCGCAACTGCCTCATCGAGCTGGTCAACTGCCAGGTACCTGTCCTTGGCCAGCCTGCCTGTGTCCCTGTTCGCCGCCTGCGGCCTTGCTGTGAAGGTGAGTCATGTCCAGCCTCGGAGGGCTCCTCTCACGCCCGGGGTCTTTCCCCTGCAGATGGTACTGCGCGGGGCAGAGACGGAGGGCTGCGTGATTGTGTCTGCTGCCAAGGCCCAGCTGCTGCAGTGCCAGCACCACCCTGCGTGGTACGGGGACACGCTGAAGCAGAAGACGTCCTGGACCTGTTTGCTCGATGGCATGCAGTACTTTGCCACGACGGAGAGCAGCCCCTCTGAAAGGGAACATGGACAGCTCTGGCTGGAGGTAAGTGGCTAGGGCAGCTAGGATGGGCTCAGCAGTGAGTGAGCTGCGTGGAGGGCAAGTAGGGCTGCCAGTGAGAGCTGGGACAGCCACCGGTGCCTCCTGTGTCCCCAGGTGAAGAACATCGAAGAGCATCGGCAGCGGAGCCTGGACTCGGTGCAGGAGCTCATGGAGAGCGGGCAGGCGGTGGGCGGCATGGTCAGCACCACCACAGGTACTGCCTGTGGCACAGGCCGGTGTGCCTGTCCTGACCCCCTTGCGTGGGACCCCAAAGCTGAGAGCCACAGCCTGTCCTCAGGAGCTGGCCTGCTGCGCCGACCCCATGCTTGGGGCTCCAGCCCATGGGGCACAGCATTCTGACTGTGGTCCCTCTTCCTGGCCCTAGACTGGAACCAGCCCTCGGAAGTACAGCAGACCCAGCAGGTGCAGAGGATCATCTCCCGCTGCAGCTGCCGCATGTACTATATCAGCTACAGCCACGACATCGACCCCGAGCTGGCCACGCAGATAAAACCCCCCGAAACTCCCGCCAACCAGGAGAAGGAAGATCTGCTGAAGAAGCAGGAAGGTGAGTACGTCCAGGCATCCCAGTGGGGAGAGCTCTGGGCTGATGCACAATTGCCTGGTGAGTCCAGGGATGGTCTGTCTTGTCCCTGCTGTGATCAGAGGGGTGTGTACAGTAGCAATGCCCAGCCATATGGCCATGCAGCAGATGATGCTGGACATGCTGTGCCTTCTGGAGCTAGTGAACCACCTCAGCTTGGTCCCTGTCCCTCTCGATCGCTGTCTGGCTCGTTAATGCTGGTCCCCAGGTGCATCATGAGAGGTGCTCTCCCTAGTTGTGTGGGGGTCCACATGTCCTTTGTGTGTCCCCACAGGAGCTGTGGACACGTTCACGCTGATCCACCACGACCTGGAGATCTCTACCAATCCTGCACAGTATGCCATGATCCTTGACATAGTCAACAACCTGCTGCTGCACGTGGAGCCCAAACGCAAGGTACCCGCGTGGCTCTGGGTGGCTCACCTGTGCCATGTCGCTTGCCCACGCCCAGGACACTCCTCACCTTCCCCTGTCCCCGTGTCCAGGAGCACAGCGAGAAGAAACAGCGCGTGCGCTTTCAGCTGGAAATCTCCAGCAACCCCGAGGAGCAGCGCAGCAGCATCCTGCACCTGCAGGAGGCCGTGAGGCAGCACGTCGCCCAGATCCGCCAGCTGGAGAAGCAGATGTACTCCAACGTGAAGGTGGGCCCGCAGCCCTGGCACAGCTTGGCTTCCCTGCGTCCCCACTCTAGAGTGGAGGGTGCTGAGAGCTCTCTGTCCTCTAGTCCCTGCAAGATGACAGCAAAAACGAGAGCCTGCTCGACCTCAACCACAGGCTGCAGCAGCAGCTGAGCCAGGAGAAGGCTGACCTGCAGCTGGAAAGCGAGGAGCTGAACATACTCATCAGGTAGGAGTGGAATTTGGCTTCGCCAAGGGGGTGAAGCAGGGAGTTGTACCCTCCTTGCTCCAGAGCCCTGTGTCCCAGCACTACCTCTCGTGCTGCAGGTGCTTCAAGGACTTCCAGCTGCAGCGAGCCAACAAGATGGAGCTGCGGAAGCAGCCGGAGGATGTGAGCGTGGCACGGCGCACCGAGTTCTACTTTGCCCAGGCGCGCTGGCGCCTCACCGAGGAGGACGGGCAGCTGGGCATAGCCGAGCTGGAGCTCCAGCGCTTCCTCTACAGCAAGGTACAGAGCCGGCCCAGGGCCTGGGCAGCCCGCGGGCCGGGGCTGAGCACGCGGGGCTGACATGTGCGGGTGCAGGTGAACAAGTCCGACGACACTGCAGAGCATCTGCTGGAGCTGGGCTGGGTCACGATGAACAACCTGCTGCCCAACGCTGTGTACAAGGCAAGTGGCAACGACGGGGAGCAGCCCTATGCCCTGGGGTGCCTGACCTGGAGCGAGGTGCAGTTGGGAGGTGCCAGGCATGGCTGGGTCAGTCCTCACCCCTCTGAATTGCGTGGTCCCCAGGGTGTCCTGGCATGGCCCTCTGGTCTATCTGCAGGACACCTGCTTTGTACCTGAGCTTCCTTGAAGCCATGGGACCCTTGCTTGTTCTGGCCAGGGAGGCAGCACAGGCACAGCTGGTTGGTCTGTCCTCACCCCAAGCCAGCTGTCCTGCATCCTGGGGACCTGTCATTCCCTTGGGTGGCCCTTGGGGTGGGAGGCCCGGCCTGGTGGGCTGGCCTGTCCTCACCCCAGCCACCCACCCTGTTCCCTGCAGGTGGTGCTGCGTCCCCAGAGCTCCTGCCAGTCTGGCCGGCAGCTGGCACTGAGGATCTTCAGCAAGGTCCGGCCACCCGTGGGAGGCATCTCCATCAAGGAGCACTTTGAGGTGCCGAGACTGGGCCAGGAGGTGACATGGACCTGTAGGGCATGTGCACCATCTGTCTGGCTCTGACACATTGCTCTCTCTACAGGTGAACGTGGTGCCCCTCACCATCCAGCTCACCCACCAGTTCTTCCACAGGATGATGGGTTTCTTCTTCCCTGGCCGCAACGTTGAGGAGGAGGAGGTGGGGGATGAGGAAGACAAGTCCAAGCTGGTGACAACAGGTGAGGAGGAGTGGGAGGCAGATGGCACAGTTGAGTCCTTCTCTTTCTTGGCACCAGTGATGTTCCTAAGCTACTTCAGTTTTATCTAGCACATGCTTATGGCAGCTGCCAGTGTGTCACACATTGAGGAAAAGGGACTTCTGAGCTCCTCTGTGAGCAGGAAGCCGATAGGGAGAGCCCCAAAGCTGCGAGGGATCTGGGCTGCAGCTGATCCCAGACAGACACCAGCCGTCGTGTCCTTCTCACCTGGCTCCTGGGGATTTGGACACATAGGGACTGGATGGGCCTAGCCTGGTGCAGTATGATCTGCTCTGAGGTCTCCAGCTGAGGCCGTGCAGGCAAACTGGGAAGGGGCCGGTGACATGAGGTGCCTTTGGTGCTGGGATTCCCCGTGCCCAGGAGCCCCTCGCAGCTCTGTGCTTGTCCCAGGGATCCCCGTGGTGAAGCCACGGCAGCTCATCGTGGCCGACGACTCGCTGGGCCCAGGCAAGGGAGTCGCTCAGGGACTGAATCGGACGTCGGGGGTCAGAAGATCTTTCCGAAAAGCACCCGAGGTACCTGCTGCTGCCCTGAGCCCCCGGTCGGGCAAGTTTGAGATTCAGACAGTTTGGGATATCTGTGCTGTGGAGCCCCCCTCCATGGCTCCCGGGTGACACAGGGCTATGGCCCCATGCTCTTGGCTCTGTCCCCAGCATCCTGTGGATGACATTGACAAGATGAAGGAGCGTGCAGCCATGAACAACTCCTTCATCTACATCAAGATCCCACAGGTGCCGCTCTGCGTCAGCTACAAGGTGAGGGACCTGCTGGCCACGGGACGTGGGTGCTGGGTGGCCAGGGACGACTGCCTGGGGGACTGGCCCACACTGGGTGACTCCGCTGTCCTCGGTCCAGGGCGAGAAGAACAGTGTGGACTGGGGAGACCTAAACCTAGTGCTGCCGTGTCTGGAGTACCACAACAACACGTGGACGTGGCTGGACTTCGCCATGGCGGTGAAGAGGGACAGTCGCAAGGCCTTGGTGGCACAGGTACGGGGGACACTGCTGCCTTGCTCTTCTCCCCTCTGGTGACACCAGGGGCCCTGAGCTCTCAGCCTTCTCCCTGCTCACGGGGAGGGAGCTGGGGCTGCTCCGAGCAGCCCCGTGCGGGTGGCTCCATCTCCAGCATGGGAAGCAGCCAGGCTGGCTCTGCAGCCCCGGCCCTTGCCCACGCCAAGGGTGCAGGGGCTGGGTGCAGCCACTGGGCACTGAGGCCACCTCTTGGCACCAGGTGATCAAGGAGAAGCTCCGCCTGAAGCCGGCAGCAGGCGCAGAGGCCCGGGGCAAGCTGGAGAGCAAATCGGATGGGACCATCCAGCAGCAGGAGGAGGACGAGAAGGCCCGGCTGCTCATCGGGCTGAGCGTGGGCGAGAAGAACCCCAGCAAGAAGTCCATCTTCGGCAGGCGCAAATGAGGGCAGCACCCGGCAGGCCGGGAAGGGACTGGGCAGCCCTGCGGCAGGGGCACCGCGAGCCGCTCCGCGGGGCAAAGCCCAAGGTCGGGGCTAGCCCTGTGCCAGCCTGCGGTGGCCGGCGGGGCAGGGGGTGGCAGTCGTGGAGCCAGGGGCCGTGGCACTGCTCCTGGGGGGCTCAGCACCCAGTGCCAAGGGGTCCCGCGAGCTTCTTCTCTCCCTGCTGTGCGGGTGCTGGGCCCTGGGCCTGGTGAAGCAGCAGGATCGCTCCAGGCTGGTGGCTGGCTGGGAGAAAGGGGAACGGGAGAGAATTTAAATAAAGAGTTTTTAATTTGGAATAGCCTCTGTCCTCTTCATCAGCACTCACCTCGCCCCCACACTGCAGTGACAGGGGCAGCAACCATCCTTCTGTTGCCCCCGGCGTGGGTAACACCCGTGTTGGGGGCTTTAGTGCTGCCTTTCCCTCCCCATGGTACGGAGCTCGGGCTCGGAGCCCCTTCGCAGCAGCACCGTCACCCTGGACTCAGTGTTTGCCTTGCGCCGCTCCAGCCCCATAGCTGCACTGGGGCTTGGGGGTGGCTCCTCTTACTGGTCCCCAAGGTGGGGACCTTGGGCTGGGGGTCTGGGGAGGAAGCAGAGCTGGGGGTGGTTAAAGGGAATGCTGGAGGGGGGGTCCTGCTGTGGGCAAGGGGGATTGGAACCCATGGGGCTGCATTGCTGCGGTATCCGTAGTCTGGGGGAGCCCCTGGGATAGGTGCTTGGGGTGGGGGGTGTTGCTGTAGGGGGGACACCCAACACTACAACCATGGTGCCAAGAGGAGCTGTGCCCGGGCAGGGGGGGGCACTGCTGTTGTGTGTGGGGGGGTGTCCAGTGATGCATGCCCAGAGCACAGGGAGCCCTGGTGCCCGTTCCCTCTGCGGGGCGGGGGGTCCCGGTGCCCCTTCCCCGTTGGGGGGGCCCCAGGCTGCGTGCCCGGTGCCAGGCAGGGGAAGCGCCGG
>JAVCKT010002551.1:0-10534 GCA_032273925.1 Rhynchotus rufescens
GTTAGTACTGTACAGTTCACTATGTTCTTAATGATCTGGCTTGATCTAGTGAAGGAGAGATGATAGAACTGAATCTCTGTAGAGATTAATCATGGTAAATTTGTTCTTCTGTCCCGTAAGGGCAATAGCAATACCAACAGAAGCTACAGGTTACAACTCAGAATCAAGCCCCTCACCCAGTCGCTTTCCAGAGAAGACGCATTTCTAATCAATATTAATTCCCCTAGAAGCTTTAACGTATAAGGGAAAACAAGCTTTAACAAGCAGGGTAATACTTTCTTATGTGTATCATCTACCACAGCCTAAAGTTTCCTGAGGATAATAAGATCTGAAATAGCACTTCTGCACATACAAGCAGTATAAGTTAATGACCAGTACTCTTAAAGCGCTACTAGCTGTTGTATATACTGCCCATCCCAGCTGATATTTTTATCATCATTCAACTGCTCTTTCTTTGTCTCCCTTACATGCTAATTATACCTTGCTAGTACGATACAGAGAAAGTTCCCTCTCTCAGATGGAGGAAATTCTATTGAGTTATGAAATATTTAATATTATGCAGTAAGAGAAACTCTTGTATAGAGACCGTTATTTCTATCTAACTTGTTCTTTAATCTTACGTAGGTTCTATAGATAGTTGAAAGAGACAAAAATGTTAAGTGGCATACTGAATTTAAGTAGCATATCCATACATTTGGTTCCTTTTGTTACCAACTTCACACTTTAGCAAGTCATAACAAGCTGTTCTGTTAGCACTGGCTAAACTGGTAATTAGGATACCAGAAATACTGAAGTGAGAGCAGTACAATATCAACTGGGAAACCTGCTCCAGTGCTTCTGCTCAGTGCTAAAAGTGGTAGAATAATCTCAATCACTGGGAAGTCTTTTGCCATTACCAGAATTTTTAATTCCTCTGGGTCCATTCAGTATCAACCTAGGTGGCTCAACAAAAACAGGCATGCTTGGAGTCCTCCAACCTCCACTAGCCACTCCAGCCTACCTACTGTAAGCAGGCTAAGTGATATTTATCCAGATATCATATAAAGTTTACATAGAATACCTAATTAAACTACTTTAATATAAATAGTTGTGCTTTTAAAAGTCCTCATAAGAATATCTCTTAATTAATTTCAAGGCTACAATTGAGGAGAGAGGCGGCAGGGGAGCTCTGAGATCTTGCAAGCAAGACCACAGAGGTGAAGAGATACACACAGAAAAAAAAGGGAATATAGGTGAGATAATCCTCCACAGACCCCAAAACTGTTCCTCACATAGTACATGGATTAGAAGTGCTCTCACATAGCACATGAATTTGAAATGTTCAAATTTTAAGCAATTTGTCTGGAAGAAGGTCCTCCTGAATAATCCATATTTAGTCATAAATTCACTGCAGGGACAAATTGCAATCACCATGGATATGATGCAAAATAAGTTATAAGTCTTCAGTTTGTCTTCAATTGTTGTCTGTTCAGGGTGAGACTTGTAAAATTTCTGCTAATTAGCAGCATTGAAAGAGAAGAAAGTGCTCATCTTTCAATGTAACCTGGAAAAAAATGATTAAAATAAAATAACAGTTAAGATTGGTAATTACAGAGAGTTTTTAACCCTATCTTCAGGAAAAATAAATAAATAAATAAATCCTCATAGTAACAATGAATTTAATTTTGATGTATTCATTACATTTTCCAATAGTGGCTAATTCTCTTTTCTTTAAAAAGGTAGTGAAAAAAAAATCTTGCATACCATCATAATAAATATACAGATATCTTTCTGCAGACACTTTTTTTATTAGCCTTTACTTTCATAATCTCATTGATGGCAAAGTGCCTTATTTCAACTTAAAATGGAAACTGAACACTTGAAATTTACATGATGCAATTCTCACTGAATAGAGACAATTTATACATTTTTTACTCATTTTCCTCATCTTTCCACCATTGCCATCCTTGATGCGCAATGTAGATTCATAGGCATTATTTGTTATGAAAATAAAACAAAATTATTTGAACTGGACTATAAAGAACACTTTCTTGCTTCTGCAGGATGAGAATGTCATTCTGAGATTGTAATATAGTATTTAGTCTTGAAAGTTAAAAATAAAATTCTTCCTTTATTTCTATGAAAGTATTAATGTTGTACTGTCAGGAAAGATTACCGTCCAGAACTGAGCAGCTGTGTGATTTATTCTCAGCAGATATACTAAAACATATGGTTATTAAAGAAAGACAGAGCTTCTAGTGGCAGTGCGTTAGCTTTGCTTTAAACATATTTTGTCACTTTTTCCTTCTTGAAGCTTTTATTTCTTCAAATAAATAGAAATAGAAATAAACATTTGTAGACTCTTCTTGTACAGAATAAATGTTATTGAAAAAGTAAAAATGAATATTATTAATAATTTTATTAAGGTCTGTAACAGGATATAAAATAAACAAATTGGTTTAATCATTTTAGACAAAAATCTGTTCCAGCTTATGCAGTATGTTATCTACAAAAAATAATAATATGTATTTTATTTTACATTAAATGAAATTAGTACCTTTCTTTGGCACTAGTTTCAGAATTAAAATATTTTAATGCATTTGCTGTGGATCCTGAAATCATTCACAGAATCTTAGAAGTTCATAAATATAAATAAACCTTTTTTTCCCATTAGTCTTTTTTGACTTGCCTTCATATATGATAACAAAAAATGATTTATCCAGTACTGTATCAAACTTGTGAAGTTACACTATACTGCAAGAAGATATTATTAAGAATAATTTGGAATGCTTATAATTAAAAAATTGTTTCCAAAGAAAAAGACATGATAGTATACCTTTTCAAAACTATTTAGACTACAAATTTAGATTGGATTTCTATCTTGAAAACTGTGGGAAGAGACTTGAGATTAAAATCTAAATAAATAATTTTTAGGTAGTTCCACAATCTTTAATTTACAAAGTTCGACTTCTGGTAAAATGTTTTGATTGGAGAAAGTCACCAGCAAATTTTATCAAAAACGTCCAAGATCATAAAAGACAGTTCCATAGAAGGTTTCTGTCAGAAGTCTTGCATATTTTTCAATCAAATTATAAAATGAGACATTTCCTGAAATATTTCCTGTTTCTTTACTAGATGAAAAATTTAGGGAGATCTTATTATTTGGAATCCATGGAAATATTAATGTAAATGAATATATAAAACCTTTTTTCACTAGCAAGATTTACTTCAACAGCAAAGAACCATGAGAACCCTCTACATCTAAATCTAGTGCTTAATTTCTAACAAGGTTTGACCCTGTCTATAAGGGAACTTAATTTCCTTTTGTACATTCTTTAACTAATTCTGCCTTGAATAAAAGACTAGAAAATGAAACTCGTTATTTCCTTTGCTGAGGATCTCTTCCTCATATAAATAAAATATGTAACTTTAAAAGTCAATATTTACCTAAAGTTTTCACCATACAGTCATACCTAACATAGCACAGCTCTTCAGTTTTAATTTTCTAGCTGTAATAAAACATACATGAAAAGATTCGAGGCACTTTAGGGGAAATATTTTTATTCCATCCCCACTGTTCAGTCATAGGCCTGTTGCAAATATTACAAGGTGGTCACTGCTGCAAGCTGTAGCGGCGCCTAAGGTATTCTAAGTTTATTCTATGTGCCAGTATTCAAATGTAAGTCTAACTCATCTTTCAAAAAGTCTGATTGATTCTTATAGAACCATAAACTTACTCAAAAGTCAAAGCAAATTCCAAAATATTATTATTTCTCATTTATTAAGACCCTTCTAAAAAAATCATAAAAAATCTACTGTTTGTTCAGACAGGTTTCATACTATAAGAATTCAAGTGAGCTGGAAAAGTATTCAAAACTGTAAGTGCTCATTATATCTGATCTTCAAAGGCTTTCATCATTATGCAAAATTTTCTGTCTTTTTTCTCCTTGAAACTTGTATAACTTTTTGTGTTATGTTTATGTATATTTTTTGTGTATTTTCATAAAGTCTTGATGGCTCTGAGCATGAAACAAATTTTTTTTCTGTGTGAGCTTCTGTATAATATCCTTCAGTAATACATTGCTCTCTATGGTTTATCTTTATTCTAGTTTACAACTCCAATTGATAACTTCAGGCCTTTGTTTTGGTTTCAGCTACATAGTTATATACATTTTGAATGATTCCATGAAGCCATTCTGACTTTACTAGTGTAAAACCTACCAGATAGATCAAGTTTCTTCTGTATTTGTTTACAGTATAAAGATAAATAAAGAATTATACAGTGACTGTTTCCAACATCCAAATGTATGTACTCCTTTTAAAGATGACTTAAACCCCTTTTCCTCATTCACATAATTAATAGGAAAACAATATTGCCTATTCAGTTTTGACTATTAATCTTATATGTAACAAAACTATATTGTAACAAAACTATGTTTCTAATAACTACCAAAAGAATAAGTTGAGTAGCATTGTATGTAAAATGAGGTACAGATCTCATTCAACAAAGGTCTCTTCCAAATAATCCGCGATTCCACTGCATCACACTGAACTTTTATGCATATGCATATAGTTCATTTATACATTTATGCATCCATTTATGTAAAAGTTCATACCATGTATTTTCTGTAGGAAAAAATTTAAATACCGACGTTATTAAGCATGATAACTGGAATTCTACTATTTTTATTTCTTTTCTAAATTTCATTGGAAATTGGAAAAATGGAAAAATATTTCAAGGTGTAAATCTTCATCAACTTCAAATTAATGAATCCTTTCAAGGATATTGATGGATAGAGGACAAAATATATATACAAATATAATGCAAATACAGAAAGATAACTAATAAGCTACCAAGTGCAAAGTCATCTATCTTAGAGTTGACACAACTTCTGTTATGATCCACTCTGTATCTAAAACAGAGTGGATTACATACCACTACCTCTGTTCTTGGTTATATCAAGAAATATGATCTCTGTTTTGTTTATGCTCAGTCCTTACTTTTCTCATTCTTTTATCGCTTGTATCCTCATTCAGCTGTAATTTCAGTGGACCAGATTTAAAGAACAATTCAGTATTAGCAGAAAAACACTCTGGAATTCAGTGCTTAATCCATTTTTTGTTGTTATTCCTTATTCTCTTTTCAGCATTTTTCTAACCTTTTTCTATGCATACTTAGCAGATGGCTTGTGTCTTGACTACTATCCATTAATATCTTTTTTTTTTCTTAGACCAAATGCTCTGCTAATGTGGATTCAAGATTTGAAGAACACCCCTTCAAATTGCAAGGCTCAGAAGAGATGGTGGTAATGTTTTTTCCTAAAGAGAAAGAAAATCATAACCATTGAAAAAAAATATATATCTCTATCCCACACATAAAAGGATAGCTAATTATCTGTTTAATTATTCATGAAACTGAATCCTCACAGCACTTAAGTGCTTCCCAACTATAATATCGATAATGTTTTTTCTCTTTTTGTTCCCCTTACTGAAGGAAACTCAGCTGGATTGCTGCAAACTTGAAATTATTAAGGAAAAATACATAAAACAAATAAAAGTCGCTGCTCTTATAGAAAATGTTGAAGTCCATGTGATTCATATCTCCTGTATCTGTGAGCATCAGCTTCTGTCCTCAGTGAAAGTTCTGCCTCTGAACTCATACACCTCTAAGTACAGCCTGACCTCCCCGCCTATGCCGGTGACTACGGCTGACCAGAGAGAGAGGTGATCTCTGAAGTTGCTAGGGGTTATTGGATGGAGAGTTTGCAATGTGAAGGCTGAATCTTTGAACTGAATTTTACAAATATACACTTCTTTGTTATTGCATGCCATCTTTAGAAGCAGTGATATTTTTATTTCCAGCAATTCAAGAATAGCTGTGACTATCTTCTATGGTCAAGCAATTTGCATTAAAAAGGAGAAACAAGCAAGCAAGCAAGCAAATAACAAAAAAATCCCACATTATTAACAGCAAACATCTTTTCATCAACTTTTTTTCGATGAGGACTGAGTGCTGTAATCTTTGTGCTGTAAATTTTGAAGTTATGAATAGTGAAACATTAAAACACTGGAAATATCTGTAGCACAGAAAGTAATCTTAGATTATCATGACAAAGTCTGCTCAGATGGTACAGTCACTGTAATTTTAATAGTTTTTTCCTGAGGATTTGGATATTTCAGTTCTTTACATAGATTGGGTTTGTTCAAACACAGAAAGAACTAATCTATTAATATCATACTGAAAAAAAAAATCTACTGTCATCTGCTAGGTCATATTACTTGTCCTTTATGACTACAGTGCTTAAATATTCATGAATGTATTCATAATCCTTAAAGTATTATCAAATTAAACATGAATAAGGATATATCAAAATTTCACTCTAGATGTGTTTTTGTTTCCCTTTGCTATTTGCCATTTATCATTCTCTTGTTTTAAAAAGTTCCACTCATGGAGTTAAATAGAAAAAATATATAATTTAACGTATGAGACATACCACATTCACTGAGTAGTCAATGTAAATAGTTTGCAAAAAATATATAGCTTGAATATTTTTGATAAATTATTCATCTTGTATGCATCAGTCAGAAAGAAAGAATAAGTGTAGGTATTCTTTATAAATAGGGAAAAAAGATGAAGTCTGGCTAAGAATTTGCTTCCAGTGAGTAATATATAGCTAGTTGCACTAATGACACTTCAATAATTGTGGTGGAAATGTGATAATTCAGTGAAAAGTGTGTTCCTCTCAGTATTGCATTTGTCAGACACTACCTGGTCACAGAATCACAGAATGGTTGAGGTTGGAAACGATCTCTAGAGATCATCTAGTCCACTCCCTGTTCCAGCAGGGACACCCAGAGCACATGGAACAGGGCGGCATCAAGGTGGGTTTTGAAGACCTCCAGAGGAGACTCCACAACCTCCCTGTTCCAGAGCCTGTTCCAGGGCTCTGTCACCCTCACAGTGAAGAAGTTCCTCCTCATATAGAGATGGATGGAATTTCTTGTGTTTGGACTTTTACCCATTGCCCTTTGTTCTATCACTGGCCACCACTGAGAAGAGTTTATTCCCTTCCTCCCTACATTCTCCTTTCAGGTAAACACATATTCACCTTCAGGTGAACACACATTGTTCAGATCTCCTCTCAATCTTCTCTTCTCTAGGCTAAACAAGCCCAGCTCCCTTAGTCTTTCCTCATGCAATGAGGAAATGCTCCAGTCCCTTAATCATCTTTGTTGCTCTCTGCTGGACCCTCTCAAAGCTCCACATCCCGCTTGTCTTGAGAAGCCCAGAACTGCACACAATACTCCAGGTTGTGGTCAGACACTATCACATTCTGTAATCATGTATATATGTGTGTATATATTTATATATATGTGCATATACAAGTTCAGAACATATTCACAAAATATACACTTGCTCAGCTCATATTAGTCAATTTTTGTTTTCCTTCTTCCTTGTCTCCTATTCTCAGCTGCAGCTGCAATAGGACTCTCAGCAAACTCCTACATGAGATCCTACAATACCTACCTGAGAACCTACAATAATCAGAAGAGTTTGGTACTAAAGAACCTCAGAAACAACAGTCTGGAATGCATGTGTGCATTTTCATATAAATATATGTATTGTAAATAGTGTAAGGACAGATGGAATGCTATAAATTATTTAAAAATTTAAAAAGACAAGCAAGAGAAGTGTTTGTGAGATAAGATTAATTACCGGCTGGTTGTTTTCTGATGGGGAGTAGCAACTTTTCCCCTGGTTTTCAATGTGCTTTATTATACCTTCACTTTAAAACAATGGAGAGAATATTCTGTAAGGGAAAATCCAACCATCCAACCAGTTTTCTGAATAGTAACTATAATAAATATAATAAATAATTATGTTTTTATAACATCACGTACCATGAAAAATAGTAACTATTTACAAACAGGAGAGCATGACTTAGATTACTTCATCCTTATGCTTTTCATATAGCCAGTTTCAAGATCAGTGGTATATGTTATAATAACACAGCTTTCCAGTATTGTGTTTTTCTTTGACTACTTCTAAAATATACTCTTTCCATGAAAAGCTTTTAAGAAATTTTGTAGAAAACCAAACTTGTATTATTTGTGGAAAAAGACAAGCATAATTAAATAAAGATTACTTAATTTTCTGATTTCTCTACAAGGCTCCATTGCTTATAAAATAATTGTTATTGCTGTTCTAAATTTTCTAAGGTGTAAAAGATTCCTAGAATTACTGCCTATACCAAAAAGCCTTATAGTACGCCTTCTTTATTCTTAATTTCTATTTAATGTTGCCTATTATTTCAATCCAAATAGCATTATATGAGCAGCTCACTGCTCTACTGCACTGAATATGCCATGTTTTCTGTTTTATTTTTCCCATCTTCAGTAAAGCCTGGAACTTGATATTTTAAACCCCCAATGAATTTCCAGTTCAGTGTCCCTGTCATTCTAATATTAATCTCACACAGTGCTTATCTTTGAAAACATGAAAAAAAGATGAAAGTGAAAAAGACATTAGAATTCCTTTTAATATATAAAGCTATGCCATACCAGCATAAGGTTTATAGTTTTACTGCTGTCCTTAGTGATGAAACAGAATCATGTCTTCAGCTCTCCTTGTTTCATGAAAGTTTCCCATTATCTGCCTTAGGGATTTTGTTCAATTTTATTTTAAAAAATGTTCAGCTTTCATTAATGATTTTTCAGTTTCTAAGTTGTCTCTGTCAGCTGCAGCAGCAATACCAACTCTTAGAGAGCTCCTAGCTAAGATCTGACAAAGCGTGGGTTCCACAAGATTGCTGTTATGTGACCCCAATTCAGCAAGATGTTTAAATATAGTGACTAACTTCCTGCATGCATACAGGCATATTGACTCAGGAAGACTATGAAATTAGAGGCCTATACAAATCCCTGCATGATTTTAGGTCTGCACTTGCAATTTTCTTCTAAAAAAGTCACTGCATTTCCCAATGAAGTGACAGTTTCAGCAATGTAATAATTTTCCTTCACTTTACATGAAATAGAGTTTGAGAGAGACTTTTTTTTCCTTTGTGCAACTTGTGAGCAGTAAAGATATAAACCTTGCACATTGCTGTGTGATTCTTTGTGCCAGTATTAGAATTTGCAACTGCTTATGCTTTCATCGATAAAATGTTCTTGATACACGAGGCTGCTTCATTTTTCCTTTAAGATAAATGTTACTGAATGTTTTAATTAGTTCTTACTTTAATTGCTGCAGAAAATAGTGCACCTGGCTTTCTTTTTCCAGCCTCTATAGAACACAAACTTGCAAACTTTTGAGCAATTCAGAACTCTTCTTCAGTACTGAGTAAAACCAATGGCTTTTATCCAGAGATGGTAATTTTCACTCATATTTGATATCTCTTAAATACGTGATAAGACTTGATTAATTATTGTTATTGTTTTTATTGTGGTAGTGCTCTATATTCCTTATCAGAATGAAGACCCTGCTGTACCCAGGACACATTCTAGCATCATGCTACACTCATTTCCCTTAAGGATTTAAATGGAAAACAACAAAATACAGATATCCATTTCCCTGAGTTAGTACACTGGAAAGCACTGATCTTTGCCAGTGTTTTTCATCTCCAAAAAGAACGCATTTGTGTCTGGTACTGTCACTAATTTTGCAAGTGAGAGGAATTTTACCAATTCTGTATGCTTATGTACTACTCAAATGCTAACAAATTATATACTGGGCCATTTAAAACAAATAATAAATGAATTATCTAAATAGACATTAATCTTCAGTCTCAGGTGGTTTTCAGTGGAAACGTCGTTTCATTCAACTTGTAATTAATGCTTTTAACATCTCTTCCACTTTTTTTTTCTTTATAAAATGCATTTATTTCTAATCATAGGAACATGTTCATACATTCCTCATTTATAGCCCTTCATAATAGATCCATGTGTGGATTTATTGGAGGTATCTTACTATTTGACCTGCACTTTCCATCCATCAATGCAAAATACTTTGTGTGAGCACAGAAGATTTGGCTTCTCTTTGATAAGACAAGAGAACTGAAACATCTGAGCACAAGAGCCAGCCTTCATGACTCTTTACTAAAAACAATACTTTATTAGAGTTCAAAGTATCTATTGTCACTTATATATCATTGATTTCTATATTACTGATTTCTATATATTGGAAACAGCTTGTAGAATTAGCAATAGATTAAGAAATGTCTTTGAATTTATAAATCAGGAAGATTTGCCTCAACATGGACAAACAGCACTTAGCCAGAGTTTTTTTTTCCAGATTTTAAAGTAAATCTTTGTTTTTAAAGCAATTTTTAAGGTGTTGTACTAAATTTCATCATAGTAGATTCAAATTACACTGTATGTCTTAAGTAGGTAAAAAATTTATGTTACAACTTCTGAATAACCATATGTAAAAAAGAGAAAGGAAGAAGGAAGATACTCTAAAGAAAGTGGGAAACAGCTGTGACACCATGTGGCCGATCTGTTATTTGGATTAATCTTATAACTGAACTGAATAAAAAGAAATTTAGCATACAGTGGT
>JAVCKT010002553.1:0-16697 GCA_032273925.1 Rhynchotus rufescens
CTGCTTGAGTAGGAAGGTTGGACTTGATGATCTCTAGAGGTCCCTTCCAACCTTAAAGATTCTGTGATTCTGTGATTTTCTAAACATGCACTTCTGTACAAATAGAAGCACAAAAAAGCACTAGCCTTTTCATTGATGGAAGCACAAAAATATCTTCGTGTCCATCATCTACAAGACTTTTTTGTCTTCCCTTCCAGAGGGCTTTCAAAACCTTTCAGAAAGCTCAGGTCCTTTCAGCTGGCAGGCAGATCTCCAACAAGTCCAGTTGGGCCTTCATATGATCCTGTCCCAGAGGATGGTATTTACCACTGTGGAAGAATTGTTTGAAAACAGGAACTGAGAGGAAAACTAGGGCCTAACAGAAGGTTTGGCATTACAGAAGCTTGCTTGGGGTGAGACACAGTTGCCCCTTCCAGGATGGCTGGTACCCATGGACTCAACTCCTCCACGGTTGCCTAGGCAACACAAGCTGCTCTCCTTGCTGCTGTAAAAGGGAGTAACGGAGGATGGAGCGGAGTGAAGATCCCGCAGCCAAACTCTGTTGCACTCCCTGTGCTGGGCCGCTGATAAGCCGCACAGTAGCTATCCAATGGGAGATATACGATAACAAGTCTGGTGGTGAGCCAGAAAAGTGAAAAATCACTCCTTTCGGATGAACTTTGCTTGAACTTTGAACATTATACGCTCATTATAATGCCAAAACACACCTCCATCCCAAAAGTTAGCTGCCTCCGAGGTGTGACCACCCCTCACTGAGCATGCGCTTTAGATTTTTGATTGACTATACCTTTAAATGAAGGCAAGAAACTTTTTCACCAATCAATAACAATTTTAAGTATGACTCTAGTCACTCAAGCTCCACCTGAACGTAAAGAAAAGTCTAAAAGGTGAACTAAGGATGAAGAACTTGGGGGGAAGAATCTATCGTAACTCTTGGGTCAGTCAACAGGCTGATCCCTCTTCCCTCCCCTCGGGTTGAGACGCTGCCTGAAGAGACTCGAGACTAGGAGCCCTCTCTCATCTTCTGGGGTGAGTGATGATTGCACATTTGTACATCAGAGCTAGCTAAAAAAACCCACGCTGCAGTAGAGAATCTCCTGTACTGACATCCGAAACCTGCTTTGTATGATTTGTACGATTTGAATAAATCATACTGTTTGTGAACTCGACTACTTGTTTGGGGGGAGGTGATCGGACCTACAGTTGACAGACTGTTCGTGAATCGGATACTGCCAGGACTGAGCTTATAGTTGCTTATGCTATTTGGGAACTCAATTTGCTCCTAGGAAGGCAATTGGACCTGCAGTCCACAGACTGTTCATGAATCGGATACTGACAGAATTGAGCTTATAGCTGATCACGCTATTTGGGAACTCAATTCGCTCCTAGGAAGGCGATTGGACCTATGGTTCATAGCCTGTTTGTGAATCCGATCCTGATTTGATATCTCCTTCCCCGCTCCTCCGCCTCGCCACCACTACCGCTTTCAAACTGCAACAATTCACAACCACCCTGGGTAAATGGCATCTCTTAGGCAACTCTAAAATTTTGAGTCTACCTGAATATGCACTATATCCTTTGAATATATCCTATATATCCTGTGCACTATATCCTTTGAATTGTCAAGTACTCCAAGAGTGTCTATGCTAGACAGCTTATTGTGCATTAAACCTCAGAGACATTTTTACCCAGTGGGCAGGAGCGTTGCATTTATCCTAGAAAAAATAATCAACCCTTTCTCTGCAGAAAAGCAGAGGTGAAAAATCATAGAATCATAGAATGCTTAAGGTTGGAAGGGACCTCAGATGTCATCCACCATGATGCTGAAGTCCCTCTCTGCGGGGCTGCTCTCCAGCAGGTCCACCCCTAATCTGTACTGGTGTCCGAGGTTATTCCTCCCCAAGTGCAGGACCCTGCACTTGCCCTTGTTGAACTTAAAACAAAAGAACAAAACAAAAACTTTTCATTTCAATCATTTCAGTCAATAAAAAATTATGATTAGAAATGTTAACTTAATTCAATCTTAGCACATATTTACAGTAGAAGACTAAAAATAGGGCTCCGACTTCCAGAAAATAGGAGTTTGAAAGAGAGATCGACTGTCTGTATATATATATATATAGCGAGTATTCCCAAAAGATGGTTGCAAAATGCAAGTTGCTGGCTAGAAAAGCTTCAAGTTACTCTAGGAGACCTTTTACTATTTTGGGTTGTAATCCTAAAAAATCGCTCCCATATTAATACTTTATGTCAGTGAATAAGCCTGTAAAAGTCAAAAAGGCCACTTGCTGTTCAAAGTACTCTCCCTCTGGGATCAGACCAATATATGGTAGCTTGATATGTACTGATATGGTACAGCATTTATCTAACTTTTTTACATCTATGGAGGGGTGCATAAATAAATGTATAATTTATTTGAAAGGACAAAGGGACAGCTTATTTCAGACCATAAAATAAATCTATTGAGAGATAATCAGGAAATAGCATGAAAATGTTTGTTAATAATGCTTTGATAATGATGGTGTTACTTCCAAGGAAATAGAATTAAAACAAATAACACCTTCAAACATGCTAACAGAAAACCTTCAACACAATTGTAAATCTGAATTATTATTTCTTCAGAATTACCTGGTGCTTTGAAGTAGCATACAGTTAAAAAGCACAGAGGGAACAGAACACGTTGTACCACCCATTACGTATCTCTTGAATCTTTTGCAGAGTAGAATTTCAGAATAAACATTTTTGCCATTTTTATCATTCTCTTTTCCCTTTGTTTTTTATTAACGTTCCTCTGCAGAGATAGGGCATGATTGATAGAAGGCGCAGAAAAGGAGAGACTTGGACAGGAGAATGAAGGCAAATAAGTTTTAAACTGAAAAAAAATAGTGAGTACCTTAATATTTTTCAGATTTGAGCTTATGATTTGAGAAAAGGAAGTTTGTTAATTCACAAAGAAGTAGCTGTATTTACATGAGTGTCTAGAAAATTAAAAGTCTTCCCAGCCCTATGGAGGCTGTAAAATGGAATCCCTATTATGCCATAGCCTGTGTTTACTGACCTCAACTTTTACAAAAACAAGGAAAAGTGGGAAAGTGACAGAACTAATTGTGTGAGAAGTTGTTTATCATCTTTCAATGTTTGTTAAAAGAAAAGCAGAATGGAGATTTTTGCCTTTTAAGAAGTGAACAAGTAGAGAATGTAAGAAATAAGGTTAACTATCCTGCTGTTTCAGCAAGTTTCTAAGTCTTAGTTCCGTATCTATAAACATATAGTAGCAATGCTTCCTTTATACCAAGCTTTCTGTTCTGCCTACTGAGAAATTCTTAGAAATTATACCTTTTTTACTAGGGAATATTTCTTACTGTATTATATCTGTAATCTTTTGTGAAGCTTCTAGCATTCCCTATGTATACTGGAAGTTTTGCTATGTGGCAACCAGAATTGCAGATACCAGATATGGTACATTGCATAAGTCGCAAACAGGAAAGAAGTTCTTCCTGAAATGGAGATGGAACTTCCTGCGTTTCAACTTATACCCATTACCCCTTGTCCTATAACAGGCCACCACTGGGAAGCATTTGGCCCCATCTTCATCCTCCCCTCAGGTATTTCTACATGTTGATCAGACCTCCTCTCAACTTTCTTCATGATAAACAGGACCAGCATACTTAGTCTTTTCTCAAAAGATAGGTGCTCCAGTCCTTTAATTATCTCTTTTTGTTCTATGTTGGACCCTCTCTAGAAGTTCCATGTCCCTCTTATACTGGGGAGCCCAGAACTGCCCCCAGTACTCCAGGTGCGGCCTCACCAGAGCTGAGCAGAGGGGCAGGATCCCCATCCTTGACCTGCTGGCAACACTCCTCCTGATGCAGCCAGGATCCCATTGGCCTTCTTGGCCACGAGGGCGCACTGCTGACTCATGGTTAACTTAGTGTCAACCAGGACTCCCTCCAGCAGCTCAGACCCTATTCTGTCCTGATGCCTGGAGTTATTCCTGCACAGGAGCAAACATACACCCCTGTGCGCCTTCCACAGCCGAGCAGCTCAGGGGGCTCCGTGCCCAGTGGGGCAGTTCTCAGCCCTCGGCTCCCGCTGGGGAGGAGGCGCCGCGGGGCAGGACGGGCCGAGGCACAAGGCACATGGGAAGGAGGCGGCGCGGGGCACCGCTGGTGAGTCACCAGCCACAGTAGCCTCTTCCCAATCATATGTGGTACCTTTGAGTTGTAATTATGATAATCACATTTTATTTTTCTGTGTTTTCCTCAAAGCACTTGCCAGAATTCAGGAGGTAAGTGAATACTTTTCAGCAACATAAATATTTGCTTTTGTTTTACTCAGGTTTTGATAAAGTGATTTCTTAGTTCTTCTGGCCATATGTTTCTCTCAGTCTGTTAACAAGACCTGTTCTTTTTGTTCACTTTCGTTGCTTTGCAAAGAGAGGGAAATCCCCAATAGAACAAGCAAAACATGCTAAATATAGGAGCTGTTATGTTTACTACGTGTTTTTTTAACAAATCTTCTTTTCCAAATTACGCAGGAAACTAAAAGACGACTCGATGCTGGGCAGATGGCGTTGGTGCTGAAGCTTGCCCTAAAAGCATGCAGGACTGCAGAGGCCTGACGCTGTTGTGTCATGGCTGGGACAGCAATTGAAGAGTGAGTAGAGGACAAAAACTGCCTTGACTGATAAACGAGCAAATAAAGCATTTTGCCAGCTTCTCCAAATGCAGAAATAGCAGGTGTGTATGGAAAGGGGGATTTAAGTACCAAAACATGAGAATTTGAAAGTTTGATTCTCCAAAATCACTTCAGTTCTTGTCTATCCTTGAGGACACCCCACATCTGTGTGCCTGAAAGAATACAAACACCCAAAATAATCTCTGTCTTAAGATCTGCACTGCATACAGATCTGTACTGCAGCATCTAGAGATACTGAAATCAGCTTGCTTCAAAAAGTTATTAGAAAAATTAATGTGAGAGAAATTCATCAAGGGCAACCAAATACAACGCAATGACTTTTGGGTCAAGGACTTTCCGAGGAAGCTCCAAGGTGCTGGAAGGGAGCCATGGGCGCACTCACCACTATGCTTGCCCCACTGTCCATTCTCTGGTGATGGACTGACAGACTTGCTATCTTCTTGTTAGCCAGCAGGATCCTGCTCATCTTCTGTTCTCTTGAAGCCAACAAGTGACACCTCACCAGGCAGATCTATAGGCAGGTAGCGTGCAGTTTTCCAGAATTATATCCATAGAAATTGTTGCTTTGATAATGTCCATATGTCAGAGATGAGGCATAGACATTGCTCTTTGGCCATTCACTTCTAGCAGGCAGTCACTTTGCTTGGCTGCTGTGCACTAATCCCTGGCTGTTAGTGCCTTGGTGATAAACATTGCTGTCCTCCCATCAGCTAGGCTCACACATCATGGAGCACCTAAAATTTAGGCTTCCTGTCTGGCCTGTTCATCTAGGTTCCCTTTCTAGTGTACAAAGAAAAATAGGCACTTCCCATAAATAATTTTGAGACAGGTATCTGAGATGTAACCAATGTAATTTCTTTGGTGACAAGCTGGGAATAGGAATTTCCTACAAACAAAAGCAAAAAAACACAATACTTTCCATGGGAAAGGTGAGAGAAGGATTTTATGCTGCTTCAAAGGATGATGCATAAAGTCTTCTGGTGTTGGAATAAAGAGTGGCAATACAGAGAGAGAAAAAGGAGGAGGATGATTAGAAGCTTTTTCCACTGTCTTTACTGGGAAAGAATGAATACTGTGTCACTAAAGCTTTACATAGGTGAGATGAATCAGTCCTTGGAGATGACAATTCCCTCCATTAGCTACAGAGGGTTGTATTTGGCTTATAGCAGATACCTAGATTTCAGCCAGCTGAATTTTGCTGTGATGAATCTCACTGACAGACAGTGGTCACTCTGGAAAAAACAATCAGGTGTTGTGACTAATTTCTGAGTCACTTCAGCAACTTCAATAGTTATTTTTGCAGAGATGTTTGTCAAATCATCATCTAATTTGAGCATTGCAGGTTCCCTTCTGTCCTCTTGTTCTCCTTCCAGCTTTGAGGGTTGCCATCCCTTGACTGTTGTCTTGCCCTGCAAACTGGCAATATTTATCACTTATCTCCTTCGTAAGACAGATCAGTGTTACTCCTGAGCAGCCGAGCTGAATGATTTACTAACATATAATGACTCCTTCTAAACAATGTTTCTGTGAGGTACTGGCTGCTATGCAGACAGCTCTTCAAGGTTCATCAGTTCAACAGGGAATCTGTTAGGAAGCTCTTCTGTATCTGCTGCATCCCTCAGCATAGGTGTGTATCGCTCAGGATTAGAGCCAGCAAAGGGTCTCTTGCATCCTTGCTCCATTCAGATTTAAGGTATTCATGCTAGACTTGGCTGCTGGCAAGGGAAATAATCCTTGCCAGCCTCAGTGGGAGACTTGCTCATGGATGTTGGAAGATTATTTGAAGCTTTTAGCCCATCAAAATATATATAGTCAAAATTGGGTTTTGACTTTGCCTGAGACTTTAAGTTTTTCAGGCTAAAAATAAAAGCTTTTTGATGAAAAAGATCCTTTTTTTTTGAAGCCTGAATATCAAACCCTTGATATGGGGTGCTGCTCAGAGGAAGGTGCTGCCAGGCGGTGGTGCAGACTGGCAGTGTCTGTGTGAAATCACAGCCACGGGCAACCACAACCAGGTGAGCACGGTTGCTCCGTGAAAGCAACCGATACGGGTGTTCACCACTCTAAGCACACCAGGTGTTGCTCATGTATTATAATGTTATATGGAAGCTTTCTCGAATTGCCCATTCACTGTGAATTGCTTGGAAATATTTGGAGTGAATATTGTTACATATATCTGTGTGTATCTGCATCTTTAATGTGGGTAGAAAATGAACTCCAGCGGCGGTGCTACTGGATTAAAGATGCTATGAACATCCTTAAGCAGTAGGTGTCTCCCTTAGCGTATTTATTGAGCCGAGAGCTTGCCACTGTCCAGCTGAAACGCAGTAGATGTGAAAGGCGACCTATTAATGCATGTTGCCCCAAATATACCAAAAATATGTGAGAATAGTTTGCTATTTTCGTACGGCAGAGCTGTAAAGCTCCTGTGTAGGACAGGGAAACAAATACAACGTGTTTTGGAACAAAATAGCAATACTGCAGTACTCAGTGTAATACAAAATAGCGAGGTAGATAATGCTACAAAAACGCGAAGAATAAAACCAGCCAGCACCCCATGTTTTGGTCTGAGTTAATTCCTGTGTGAATTTTCCCCTCTCTGCCCGTTTCCTGCTGGGGGCTGCCACAGCCCTGCCGAGGTCGCAGGCGTGCAGAGCGTCACCGCCCGCAGTCCATGCGGCTCCGGGCAGGCCCAGGCACGCACACGCCTGAGGCTGCAAAGCTGGCGCTGGCGCTGGCGCTGGCGCTGGCGCAGCAGCCCTGCACCCGGAGCAGGGCGTTACGGGCGATATGAACAGACCTCTGTGTGTTTATAAGTTTAAGGAAGGGTCTTGCCTTGGCTTCTCCTTGCTTGATGAGTTAATCAGATTTTTGAAGCCAACGGAAGGTTGTCCGTTAGACGTGCTCTGAGCAGTACCGACATCCCCGGGATGGACGGGCTGGCGGAAGCTCCCGCTGTGTGTCCGGCTGTGTGTGTCCGCAGGCCCCACCTCTGGGAGCCGCTCCTGTGGGGACAGAGGTGCGTGCGGCCGCCCCGCTGCACCTCCCGCGTGTGCCCAGAGGCCCCGCACCTCCACACACGAGCAGAGCGGTTTCCCCACGCAGGGAAGGGGGCCGTGCGGCTGCCCCACACAGAGCCACGGCACACGTGTCCTGTTGCTAGCGAGTAGAAGTGAAATACATCACCCCAAGAGGAGACGATGGAGGGAGGACACAGGGGCATTCAAACAACCGTTGTCTCTGGGATGAGCCTGCCTTTTTTTAACCCCTCAAAATATTTTTTTCTTCTACTTCTGAAGTTAAATTCTTTTGTGTGGGGGAATGAACACAGCTGAATCCAGGGGGAACAGCAGGGCAGCTCATGGATATAGAGAGGCTGCGGGAAGACGCCCCAGGGATTAGGCAAAGCCTCAAGCTGTGTTGGCCTGGGCAGCAGGTCGCTTGCGGACAACGTTGGCACTTGGCTAGGAGAAAGCTCTGGTAAGAGGGCAGTGGTAGAGCTGGAGTAACTGTGGTGGAATGGGAGCTCTTACATTTCTCTCAGAATTACTGCATATTTTTTGCTGTGAATGTGATGAAGCATTTCTGCACCTGCTGTCTTCACTTGGGGAAAATGCAGAAACTCTCCCACCTGAATGAGGCGGCTATAACAACAGGAGCTGACAATGTGTAAGGCCTATTAGTCATCTGAACTATGTGGGCAGAGATTTTAGATGAGGCAATTCAAACATAGTGGGATGGAGTTTTTAATTTTTATTTTTAGGAAGCTATGTGTGAGAGAAGCAGCAAAAGCAACCTTTGCATTTGCAACCTTGGAGCATTGCCTACTCCAGCCTTGTGGGTTAGGTTGTCAGTCGCTCTGCTTATAGAGGTTTTTAAAGGGTGGCTTATCCTGTTTTAAGATAGATGCCAGAAAGAGAGAGGTGGAATGAACCACATCCTAGGGATGCCTCCGACTCGCACTGACCACGGGAACAACCAGCTAAAGCTCTACAGCTTGCCCTTCCACAGCTGAAGGCAGGGGCAGTAAATCCACCAAGCATCTACCTAACCCACCGTGCTGCTTGGAGCACAAGCAGCCTCTGCTTGGCAGACAAGCAGGTGAGCCTGGGCCTGCTGGCAAGTCGGTTTGAACACGTCTCTAATTCAAGGCTTGACCTTCTCATGGATAAGTGCAATCAGTTACATTTCTGAGAAGGTGTATTTAGCAGCATGCTGCACCTTCTTGCAAACTACTCCAGAACACAACATATGATTTTGAAACTCTTAGTACTGTTCTCTTAAACAGTGGCTATTGAAACAGTCTCATTAATACTATTCCTGCATAAACATTAATTCTCATTGATAATCCTTTGTTTATATAGGCAAGAACACTATAGCTCTCCTGGATACAGTTCTATAATAGTAGGCTGTTTGGAAGATTATCCAACTTTTTATTATCCAGTACTTGTTTTCCCATCATTTTGCTTTCTGAAACACAACCTCCCACCCTGTAATGAAATATATCTCAAATGTGTATAATGTAATCTGTGAATCTGTGAAAAATATCAGGCAGATAAGATGCCACAATCACAGAAATTGTGCCTAGCACAACAGATCCATCAGCTTCAGATAATAAATGTCATCACCTCTGAATATGTCTGTCTTTATCAGATTCTACACTTGGATATTTGGCATAGTTGAGCAGGATGCAAGAGATCACAGAATCACATAACACCCCTTTCGGTTCTTGCATCAAAGAGAAAGGAAAGATTTCTTAAATTTTCTACTTCAATTTGCTGACAATGCAGAGAAATGTGTAAGAGGGGCCCAAGGGTAAATGTGAGCAAAGCTATTCACTAATTCAATTGAAGGGATATCAGTATTGTGTAGTGAAACAGCAAATCCAGAAATGCCAATGAATTCAAATATAATGCACAAATACCTGCACATCTGCATTAGAAAATGTTCTCTCTACCCTTCTCTTAGACCCTAATTCAGCAGTGCACGTGTGCTTCACTGCATCAGGACCAAAGATGTCTGAATCACAGATGAAAAGAATATCTCTAACTAAATGCACGCGTCTGATTTTGAGACACAGAGGTTACTTCGTCATTAAGCTGCTACGCTTTTTAATGATCTCCAGGTCAGTAATGGGCATCAAAGTGACCCCTGGAAGAGCTCCTTCTCCCTGCTTCCACCTCACATGTATTATTACGTGTATTATTGTAGGCTACTTGTATTATTCTTTCATCTTGCTTTCAAGTCTTGGCAGAGACTGGCATGTTTATATTAGTGTGCATAAATAATTTATTGAATAATAACATATGAAAATGAATCTGATACGTTTCTCTACATGAATAACATTCTATTATTGACTTTTATTAATCAGCACATTCCACTCCATCAAACCTAAATTCTGTGAGGAAGAGGAGGGGAGGATGTGGAAAGGCAGTTAGGAAAAATGAAGCACAGTGGGCTGACTACATCTGAACAACACTTGGCCTCTGAGAGGACAGAGAATATCAGTCAGGGTAACTCAAATCATATGGCTGAGATATAGTACAGTTATATGCAGTCATGATAACAGTTCGTATACTGTCAGTATTAACAGAGGCGGTTGTTGAGAATACAGCTTTAAAATAGGTACATACAATTTTATTAAGTATAAAAAGACACCGCGCAGAGCACAATACAATATATTTCATCTTTACTTCTGGCAGTGTTGACAGCCCCACCGTCTTAGTGATATTGTCATCAAAAGACATCGGGTAGAATTACTTCTCTGTATAAAATGCCTCTTCTCTGGGAGTATTTATGTCATATGGTTTCAAAAATATGAGAATTTCCTTTCAATGGCTACTTATACTATACAAACACTGTCAAGACTGGTGGCTAATCTGTACACTGTTTTTTTCACCTAGGCCACAGTAACGTTCTCCCCTGCTGTGCTTTGCCTCTATTTCAGAATCGATCTGTCAAGAAATTGAACGGATGTTTTTGTTGAAAATATTTGAGGGGGCAATCATTGCTTGTGCTTCTGGTTTTGTTCACAATCAGAGCACCAGTTCAGGGCTTTTCTACATTCCTCATACTGCTCAGCTGTCACTGACGTGGGGTTCTCCCCTAAGCTGTTTCCTCCCCATATTTCTCTAATGTAGCACAGAAGACATGCTTTAAATAATTACTTAGTAGAATTTGGGGCTTCCGTGTTTCTCATCACTTAAAAATAGATTATATTTATAGCCTTCCAGCTTTGACTATCTTCTTTGGAAAAGCAGACATGTAAACTTAAGAACTTAATTAACTATTTTGGTTTTACATTCCAATTTGGTTTGATTAAAAATAAGTTCAAAACCGTAACTTCAAACTGATTTATATGGTAATGTGCCAGACTTAAAAGAACCAACTTACACTTCCTCTTCTCTAAAATATATTAACATTAAACTGGAAAATAAATTAATACCAAAAAGCTGAGATTATGCTATCACAGGAATATCCGTCAAACAAAGCTTGGTCTTTTGCTAACATTAGCTTACTACATTTGCAATACATGCTCAGCAAAGACCCT
Source organism: Rhynchotus rufescens (assembly GCA_032273925.1). Classification (NCBI taxonomy): domain Eukaryota; kingdom Metazoa; phylum Chordata; class Aves; order Tinamiformes; family Tinamidae; genus Rhynchotus; species Rhynchotus rufescens. The sequence continues at coordinate 11,249 of JAVCKT010002553.1, forward strand.
ACTTCTCTAACAGGTACATTCTTACAATAAATATTTTATGGAATAAATATATAATATATCCAGTTATAGATTTCTGAATAGTAGCTATAATAGATACAAGCAATACCTACATTTAAAAATACAGTTCTAGGACTCCCTAACTTTACTACTAATAAAATTATAACTGACCTAAAACTTTCTCACTCTGCTGATGCATAATAAAATATATGGAAACACCAAGAGTAAAAAGCCAATTGCTTCTACAAATGGAATACTTTAGAAATATAGTAAATTGCTATTTTCAGAGCGAAAAATTGAAAATTATAAACAGTAAGTTAGGTTAAAACTACTCTACAATATATAGTACAAAGTGGCTCTGAAGTGTGATGCATGAGTTTGATGCCTGTGGCAAAATTTTGAACGGATGTAGTTGTTCATCTCTGGAGATAACTGTAGGGAAAGGTTCCAGCCCCAAATGCAGCCAATCTTGAGCTCCTTAAGCAAAACTCTTACAGACCAGAGAAAGCCAATTTGTCAGAGCAAGGAGTGCAAGATTAGACCAAGCAGAATTACTGGAAGCCCTAGACTTCTCTTTTGTAGAGTTTACTTACCACTGCTCTGTCCTCAGTGGGAACAGAGGCGCAGCTGGCTAATGGTGACTGCAGTACTGAAAAGCTGTATAATGGAAGTACCCTCCATCCAGCTGTCCTGCTAAGTCATTCTTACACTGCACGTTCTCCAGATGAGTTCTGTTGTGTGTTCCTGTGGTTGTTTCCTTTTGCTGGAATACTGAAGCACAGCTCCAATTGCTTGATTACTGATCTCTTGATCTATGCTGTTATTTTTTCTTTGAGAATAACCTAGAATTGAAAAAAAACACACCTATTTTTTTCAGAGTAAATACAAGGAATCTGAGAATTAAGATGCTAGCTGTATCTGCCCGTTTTTTCTTCCTTTTGGTTTAAAGAGTAATTAAATTAGGAAAAATGACTGACTTGCTAAGGAAAAGCCTTAGTATAAGTGAAAAACAAAATGTTGTTATGTGAGGTAGTGCCATTTTTGTTTGTCTTCTGCAATGGCTCTATTTTAGGCTGACAATCAAAACTTTTTTTCATGAAAAATCACCTTTTACATCTCTTTCCTGAGTTGAAGCCCTAGAGCAAGATTCAGATCCCACTGGCAGAGTTTTCATAGACATTTTGTTTCCAGCTACAAAACTGGAATTTTAAAGGTTATAGGACAGGTGTTCTACAAGTTTTTACACACATATACATATACATACATATATATATATATACACACGCATATCTGTCAATCAATAGAGAACAGTGTCAACATTAAGAAGAATGAAAGCATCATCAGGAGCTTCCATTTCTCATCTTGTGCCATTTGGGGACCTTCAGAGTCCCTTGCAAACTACTAATGGTTCAAGCATTCTGTTTTGGGAACCTCTGGCAAGGGATAAGGAAGATCAGGATTTAAGTCCTTGTTTTACTGTATACTCATTGTATTTGATTTGCCTTGGAGAAATTCAGCATATCCATAAAGGTATCCATGTGATTTCTCACTGATTTCAGAAGTGCCTGCGTGGAGAATCTGGGCTTTGGTATCTTTGTACTTCATATGTACACCAGCTGTTTGACTGAGAATTCGGAAGCCTCTCGGAAGCTACTGTAATAGTGAACGTGAGGCTAGAGTGCATGAAATATTCCCTAGCAAACTGCAGATAAGAAGCAGGTACTTGTGGATTCCCTGCAGAGGAAACACAGAGTTTGGGTTTCCTGGAGCAGACAATGGACTAGAGAGACTTCTCTTCACATATCAGCAGTAAATCTAACTGTTTAGTTTCACAGGAGTAACAGAGCAGTGGAAAGCCATTAAAATATGTCTAAATCTGGTCGCACCTTCTTTTTACTTGTCACAAATGCTCTGTTTTTTAAGGAGTGATCCAGGGAAATACAAACTTCTTACGCAGTCTTGTTTGTACATATGCCAAAGCTGCACGGTGAGTACTGATTTCTGGGTTTCATCTACTTTCAAAATGCATTTTTTTCTGAGGACAGAGCACACAGGAATGTACCAATGAACGAGCACACGTTCTCATGGTGCTCAGCAGCTCTTCCTGGCTTTAAGGAAGAGCACTGAATACTCTCACCTACGACATATGGTTTTGCTGTGCAGTTTGCTGCTGTTGCTGTTGCTGAATGAGCAACTGCTGCTGTTGCCGGCGTCGGGCAGTCCTCAGCTTTTCGAAGCGAGCCTCCATCTCCTCCAGCACTTTGGGAGTGTAGCGAACCACCAGCTTTACACTCTCCTTGGCCGCCTTCAGCAGCTCCACGGCTTTCTCATGGTGTTCTCCTTCCACGCTCTGAAAGCAAAAAATTAACAATAAAAACGTGGTTTTGAGGCGGAGTTTTGTCCTCTTCCTATGCGAGCTGCCATGGAGAGGCTGTTAGGGTTTTAAGGCATTTACATAATCTAGATTTTTCAAGGGAACATTAAAGAAAAGTGTTTAATTAAATAAAATTTCTGCAATATTCATTTTCACATTTTAAACCAATAACCCAACGAGTCTCCCTTGGATTGCATTACAAACCTGATTTCTCATCTATGTGAAAAAGAGGGCAAATATTCTCTAAGCTTCACGCATACAAAATTAATGTAAAAAATACCTTCTGCAGTAAAAACCCAACTAACTTGTTTGAAAGATACAAAAAGTGGATTCCGGTAAATATCAAACTGGATTTAAATGTTGGTAAGAAGTGAAAGAACTGCAAGCTTGAAATAACTTTTCAACCTTTCCCTTCTTATGCCCTAGTCCTGTATGGATTCCATAGGTAGAAGTTAAGTGTTTGCTTTACTGCAGAAGTGAGAACGTGCCCAGCACTTTTGGGATATCTTGCATGTTAAAAGCTAGTGGAGTCACTCAAGCCTTTTCCATGTATATGATACTGGTCCTATACTGGGAACATCTGTTCAGCTGTAGGCAGTCAAACACTACTAAACCATTTCAAGTTCCTGCTTACGGAGCTGTTTTCCCTCTTCTTGAGAATGGTTTATAGCAAGATATCTGTGGTGAAATCAAATGTTTTCTCTGAGGATTCAAGCTCTTATTTGCTTGCTAGCACTGCTTCAAACAGTAAAGCTCCCCAAAAGGGAGATAATTTGGCTGCAAAAAGAGTGTTTAATGGCTTCCATTCAATGGCTTGACTGGAGTGCTTTTCAGGCATGCAGATTGCTCTGCACCTCTGGAGAAAGTGCAGGATTTTTTAATGGTGTGTGATTGCCCACATAGGCTGTAAGATATATTCCAACAAACAAAACTGTCCCTGCACAGGAAAAAAACGACATTGGCAAATGGATCTTACGTCATTCAAAAAATTAATTATTTTCTTTCTACCTGAAGTAAGAAATCAAGGTTATGCTACATGCTGTGTTTTAAAACTCTTATGTATACCTTGCTATTTAAAAAGAAACTATACCCATAGGCCTCAAAAAAAGAAGCAGCAGCATTCAAAATATTTAAAGTTCAATTCATACTAAAAGAATAATTTGGCATCGTTATAGCAACTGTCGGATGTCAGAAGAAAATTCTATTTTCATCTCCAGGAGCCTGAGCACTGACTATGAGTAGCACTGGGTAACAAGAGTGAATAAGAATTATGTGTGCTATGGCAAACTATGAGCTAGAAATTATGCTATAAAAGCTATAAAAGCTATAAAAGCAAACAGGATACACTTCTACACAAAGAGCACACACTACACAATTCAATCTTATCACCTTCCTGTGGATTCTCCTATCTCCTGTTAAATGTCTTTTTACATATTAATCCAAATATTTATTTTATGGCTGGATCAACTGCTCTCAAGTGTTTCTGCAGAAACCTAAGATGCTTCAGAAAATGTCAGTGCAACTTAGAGAAATAATGCATGTCATTTCAGGTGCTGAAATATGACCAGAAATGGAGGAAACCTTGAGGTAAACATTCATTCGGTTGTTGAAATTTGATATTTTTGAAGCATGAACTTATGAATCTCTTCCAATGTGCTTCCTATGCATGAATCTTACATAAAAGTTATGATCTGTGATGATCAGATTTGTTAGAAGTGACTGGAATAATCCTGCTGGAAAAGCCTAACTTCCCCAAAGCGGTTTGGAGAAAACAACATTTCATTACAAATTTTGAAAAACATGAAATTATTGTTGCATAATAAACAGTAAATATAATATATCCAATGCTCTGGAGTTAGAACAGAAAACTGTAGATGGCAGGGTGTTCTGTAAAAAATCTGCTTTAATGAAGTTATCACAGATACCAACCGCAACCTCTTCCTCACGTTTCCCTCATAACTGTTGAATATCAGGGTGAGGAGATTATAACCATGGATTTAGTTAAACAGTTAGATGTAACTAACTCTATTTTTTTTTTTTTTAAATAACCCATAGCTTTGTGAAATGGTTATAATGGTTTCTGGAAAAACATTTCTCCTCTTGAAAGGAGTAGTATGAAACTTGGATTGTTCTGCACGTCGCTTTTTCCTCCAGAGCTCCGGTCAGAATGTCTTGTCACAGACATTCTGAAGAAATGTCACCATATTCACCGTGTTGTCCTTATCTCTTGTGCTACTCTGAATAGGCTGTGAAAAATTTAAGCTGCACACAGCACATTTACAGGAAGTAGCTAAAATATTCATTTGCTTTCAAAGAGTTGGCTGGTTCTAACTGACAGCAATAAGCCCTTGTATCTGCTCTTTATGGGAATATATTTTAATATTTTGCACAACTTTGTAAATTTTATTTAATTCACTGTTGTCTAATCTCATTTCCACTTGCCCCAGGCCATATTCTTCCAGTTTACAGCCAGCTTTTTCTAATTAGAAATGAAGTGTTTGACTTTGTTGCTATCCAGGTCAATGGAAAAAATCACGTTGGCTTGAACAGTACAGAATTAAGGCTAAAGCTCTGAACCAAAGTGGGGGAAATAACAAAGGCAAAAGAAAGGATGGTGCTTCGAACTATCTGCCCTCTCCAAACTTACCTACCTCGTGTCTAAGCAGCAGGAGTCAAGTTTTCAGCAGCACTAACATCACTGCAGTAGCTGCTCTTTCCTGCTGCTTGCACTGGCATGTCCAAAGCACTGCAAATGCTTTTACCTGCACAGCTGCTGCTATGGAGCTTACAGAAAAATAAAACTTCTAGCAGAGGAGAGAGTTTATATCAGAAAAGGGATTTCTCCCCTGTCTACAAGCTGTGGAAGTTGTGCTGGTAAATGACTCCTTCTGCTACCAATCATGCCTATACAGGGGACTGTGCTGACTGCACTGCACTGGTCGGGAACACTGCGGGGATGAGAGACTCCCACGGCTTAAAGACTGCCCACCAAACATGCAATGTAATACGTGTGCACGACTGAAAATCACAGAATCCTTAAGGCTGGAAGGGACCTTTAGAGACCATCTAGTCTCCAGC
>JAVCKT010002555.1:0-10082 GCA_032273925.1 Rhynchotus rufescens
TTTTTTTTTTTTTTTTTTTTTTTTTTTTTTTTTTTTTTTTACCCCCTCTCTCCTCCTCCTCTTCCCCTTAGCAAAAGGTGGAACAACAGGAACAGAATGACCTGGAGAAATTAAGAGCACTGCCAACTGTAATCACTATTTAACAAAAACTAAAATTTCCTATAGCCCCGTAGTCATTGCACTATCCTGGGGAGGAAATACCTTTCAGGCAGAGGAAGGAACTGAGCCCAAGTTACAGAATTATTTTATAAAGTAAGACAATTACTTCATCTGTGGCAGTTTTCTTAAAACATCCTTCCTTTTCTGTTGCTTTTTTTGTAACCATATCAAAAAGCCAGTTATTTGCATCAGCTTTGTAAAAGCACTTCCAAAATAGCAATGGGTTTCTTAAAGGAACCAGAGCTTGGTCAAAAGAGGGGAGAGGGAAAGGGTCACACTTTAGGACACACATCAGCCTCCTTTTAGTTAACATCTGAATAATCACTGTCAACAACTGTGACAATACTCAACATGGCAACAACATGTGTTCCCCATGCTTCAATTAATGACCCTAAAACTCATTTGTTATAAATAATGGAAAATAGTTCCTTAAGTCACAGGTCACTCTAATTTTTTGTTCGATGCAAGTATCACAGTTATAGCTGCCAACTTAGTTCTACAAGTCTATTTTTGATTAAACACAAAATCATCAAGGAAATAAATGATTGGAACCCTTTTTATTGCCCCCCTTTCAAATAATACTTTAGTAATAGCAAATGATGATACCTTAATACCTTAATAATACCAAATAATACCTTAATAATAACAACTATAATACTCACAATCATCTAGGGTCATCCACTTAGATTATTCTCACAAAGATTTTGGTTCTTTGACAGAGAAGTATTTTGTCACTGAGTGGCTTTCAATGTGTAAAAAAAATGCCATATATAATTATATAAATATATCTCAGGAATAGCAAAAAGGGTAATGTGGAACATCATAATGATAATCAAAAACCTATTTAGTGGCTCATCACATAAGAAAATAAAAGAAACTGTGGAACTTTTGAGTTGCATAAGCAGACTGTGGTATTCACCAGGAAAATGACTTAAAGCCAACTCATTGTCCCAGAAACTCCTCCCAAATCCACGCTTTAAATAAAAAACTAGCATAAGATACTCAGGATTCTTATATCATGAAATCAGTGGGAGAGGTGAACCATGCGGAGCAAAATGGAGATGCAAGAATGAACCTCCTTGATCAGATGCTGTCACCCAAGATAAAACAGGAGCTTGTAGCATCTATAGCTTCCCACAGATGTTGCTCCCTTGCAGTGTATTTTACCTGGAAAAGAAGTTTACACTACAAAACTGGAAGGTCTTTTTCCTTCACAATTGGCTAACCAGGACACACAGGAGTGGGAACCAGCTATCTTGATGTGCATAAGATATGTCACTTAGTGTCTTTGATTCTCCACTTCCTCCCCAGTCAATATTTCTCTCTGTTATAAGAATATTATGATGATGATGTCTGCATCATTGACATTTGCTACAGGCTTAAACATTTTCAGAAATCAGCAATTACATTTTTCATCATTAAAAGGAGTAATTCAATAAACACATTTTAACAGTGTGAAAGCATCAAGACAACAGAGCTACTTTATGAGTTCAGATAACATAAGTCGTGGTTAACTAATAATAAATTTGTAAACCCACATGACAACACTGAAAAAACATTCTACAGTTGCCCAGGATTATGGTATTATTAGCTTCATAGCAATATATTAAGTACAATATCTCAAATTATACAAACACATCTATATTTAACTATACTACTATATAAATCCTGAATAATAGGAAGAAATATAAATAAAATGTTATGAATAATATGCTAAAACCCAAAAACTACAAAAGCTTAGCATGAAGTATGAAGATTCAAACCCAATGCTAAATGCATAAATATGAGAAATCAGAAAAAGGCGCAGAAAAATTACATTTTTTCATGCACCTGAAGCATTATATGGCAGCAAAGTAGGATCAATTGTGTCTTTCTTCCCATTAATCTAACTCATGATTCCTTTTTACTTCAAATGATATCAAGAATACATTAAAATAAATTTAAGGTGAAAAGACAAACTGCAGCAATGTGCTGAGCAAGCTTTTACACAGATTTTTCTGAGGCCTTTCAGCCTTGACCTGCAATATCCCTGACACTCAAACTAGCTGAAGCAGAAAAGGACAATTATTCTGCATTATGCTTCATTATGGGACAGAAATTCTAGAAGAACATCACTGCCAAAATTATTTCAATTCTGCCTCATAACCAATGCAGATTTTAAAGGGAAGGAAATTTAGTTGATGAATTTGCTCTGTCAGCAAAGCTTCGAAATGGTGGATTTTGATTTCCAAAATCCAGAACAATGACAAAGTGGTTAGACTTGCAAATGCAAATAAGTATTTTATAGCTCAGATATAAGCAACAATATCTTGTGAATCAATGAAAGGCTCTCAGAAAGAGGAAAGTGTTCTGTAAAACAGAATTTCATCTAGTTTATTGATTGATTACAGCACTTTAAAATAAGGCATAAAGGAAAAGAAACAGCCTAGGAGGAATTCATACTGAATCATATAGAACTTATGAAGGAAGGGCATGAACAGAACTACACACTCAAAGCTGACAAAATAAATTGGGAATACATGGAAAGATACAATGTCGCTCTCAAGGACAGCAGAGAAGAGGGAGAAATTAAAGAACAGAAGAATATGGGACAACATGTTCAAGAAATACTAAGAAAGACTTTGTAGAAATAATTACTATATTGAATAGTAGGCTGGCTTCTTCGAAGAACACACTTCTAAAATGTTACGTGGCTAGCTAGTTAAAGAAATACTTTTTCTTTTCCTCAATTAAAATTTCATTCTGAATTATGAAAAAATCAAAACTTCATAAAAGGAAGCTTTTCCATTCTTTCACAAAACATAAATATGAACATTATCTCGTTAAGGAAGAAACCCAAAGATAAGACTGCACATTTTAGGAGTTAATGAAAGACAGTGGAAAAATTGTCCATTATATCTTTTTCCTGAAAATGTGTGAAATGCTTGACACAGAACACATTAAAATGATAAAATAGTTGCCTCCTTATATATGTGAAAGAGAACCAGGATTTGAGTACTTTTATCTTTGAGACTGTGATCTATTTTAAGTCCAATTTTCTTTAAATGGGATTTTGCACATCTTGGATAGCCTTAAGATTTCAAAATAGTGAGAATATTTGACATTCTCTTGCACAAGGGCAAAACTAGTTCTACTTTAAAAAGACTGAGTATGATAAAGATATATTTTAAGCAATCATTTGATTAGGCTATTTCTTCAGGAACTATCAGGTTACTAAGAAACAGCATGTTATCCAACACTCTTTTGAAAGGGAAGAAAAACTAAACCACTTTTTTAATAAAATATTAGTATTTTATAAAATAGCAATAGCCAAATGTCAAACACTAATATATATTTTATAGCAAAGCATAGCAATATATTCAATATTTATTTTCCTAATACAGTAACTAGTAACAGAATATTAAATAGTATTTAAAAATTAGTTACTTTTCATCAGCAAATTCATACTGTAAATATTTAAATCTTTTACAATACCTGACCAAGAAGTACTCTACCAATTGGAATGCTTATTAATTTAGAAACACTTCAGGAAGACTGCAAGAAAGCAATTGTACAAATATTTAACAAGACCAATGGGATAAACCAAAAAGGTATAGATATTATGAATATGCCATACAAATAATGGCAAATGAATCAAAGAGGTAATAGCAGTTAATATAGTTTCTGTTTAATAAATAAGAGCTTTTGGAACATTAATTTTTTTCAATTTACTTTATGAGATTATAGATTTGGTTAAGTATATCATTGCAACCTGGTTTTATTAAGACCTGACATAAAATAGTATTTTCATTAACAATCTAATGCAATAGATCATGCAGCACAATTTACATTGGATTATTTAAAGACTTAAGTTCACAACGAGTTCACCTAACACCCTGCAATGGGTCCTAGAGGCATTCAGAAGTTGCCATACATTCCTTTTTTCCTTTACCAAATTACTCTGTCACCTTAGGACACAAACTATTAATCCTTAATAGTTTCTAACCACCTTTTCTAAATTGAAAAAATAAAAAGTATGTAGAGAGTAGTTTCAAATGATTAGTTGAATCATGAATATTCATATTGGATAGGCTGACCGAAAATTAATAGCTTGAATATATCTTGGGCCAAGCAATCTTGAACACTGAGAGGATCTTCCACTTTCCAGGGAAGCTTAAAAGGGGCTTCTGCAATACTCTGCATTGCACTGAGCCCAGCCTGACAGCCTTGCCTGGCAATGCCATGAGCACTGGCATGCACAAGATAAAGACGGTAAAGTACCCGCCATGCCTGTTTGCTGTAAGATCTGCTCAGAAATAAGAGCCTTGAAATTAGTTATTTTTATCTCAAAGGAAATTTAAAGATTATTTTACAACTTCCCAAAGCTCTACAACCGAGATCCAGCTATTGTTCATTCGATTGTTTTATTACTTGTGCCCTCTTAAAAAGAGCTATTAATGCAGTAAGAATCTCATTATTTTCTGTGGATGGGAGTAAAAAGCATGAAATACATGTTGGATTAAAAAAAAAAAAAAGAAAGTATGGGCTGATTGCAACTGACAAAGTGCAGAGCCCAAACTAAGACATCTGGTTCCTGAGACTGACCCACTCATTCAGATTAAAAATAAAGAGAAGATTATGAAAAATCTGGTCCCTGATTTAATAAAGTACTCAAGTATGTCTAGCTTTACATATTCTAGTTGCACAGAATAGCCAGTCCACAGCCAATAGAATTACTCCCTTAAAAAATTATCTGTATGCACAAAGTCCGTGCCAGAGGAGAGACTGAAGGGGACTTGTGGGAGGGAAGATGGGAAGCGGTGGAGGGTGGCAAGGCTGCACCTAACATGTGCTGCCTTCCTGGGGCCCTGGCTCCAGAGGAGAAGTACATTTCATTTGCCTCCTACTTGGTCCTCCTGGACCCCAGATAGCTATGCTTGCAGATAAGCACTGAACCCAATCAGTGAAATGATCATTTTTGAGCATCATCTAGCAAAGACCTAACACAGCCCAGCTGAGGGATAAACAATAGCAGAGGCTTGAAAAGGAGCAGCTGGAGGGGGGAGCTTGTTAAGTAACTCCAAGATTTATTCTCCTGGGAGGACCTACTAGTTGCAGACATCAGATTCCTGTATTTTTCAGGATACATCAAAGCCAAGATTTACAAACAATGGATACTGTTTTCACAGTTTCCTCTCCTGCCCTGCCGCTTAGGAACAGTAAAACATACGTGTGGATGGCTTCAAGGAGTATTATGAGCTGCTAAAAGAAGAAAAAAATCACTGACAAAACATAATAAAAGCAGGAAAAGAGAAATATTAGAAAAGAAATTAGCTGGAAGACACTACAAAGTTATTCAAGGTTGCAAAATAAATCCTTTCTGGATCCAATGTAATAACACTTCAGCAAATTGAAAGAACTTTTAATAAAAGTTCAAAAATATTTACACTTCTTGAAATCCCTCATCAAAATAGTACTGATATTATTGAAAGCAAAATCTTTCAGTTTGTTAAAATAACTCATAATTATGTTGAAAAATCAACTGTTCATATTAGCTGTTTTTGAAAATTGAAACATTAAACTACATTCTGGTATGAAAAATGTCCTTTGAAAAAATTGAAATGAAGCTCAAGAAACAATCAAACATTTTCTTAAACTGTCACAAAATTTGATGGTAGGTGTGCAGCCAAGCAAAACTATTTTGAATTAGGTGAGACAGATTAGGAGTAAATTTTTATAAGCCTTAGAACCAAGTTAAAAATTAAAGTCCAAAAAAACCTACGCATAAAAAGACTGTTAGGTTATATTGAGAATATGTGTGTGGTAAAATCAACACTACATGTAATAAGTCTTTTCAAGAAAAAGATGGGGCTGTCTTGAAGCTATTTTCAAGCATTGAAGTAACCAGAAACAAAAACATCTACTTATCAAACTCACGTTAAACAAGGCTGTCACTTTAAAATCCCATAACACATTACGAGAAACTTCAGTATTTCAAATTTTACTATTATAATTAATCTGTTTTTTTTTTTTTTTTATAATTTACGACTGATAGGTCATGTCAGCATAGAGAAACTATGTTTATTGTATTTGTTCTGAATATTGCCTACTTTTTTTTATTAAAACAAAAAAAATTATATGTACTCATACAGTATCAATTAAAAATCTAATATGTCCTTGTCCTTAAATTTTATATTTTTAATTATTTACATTATAAAAGTATTAGAAGAGATTAACAAAAAAGTCTGTTAGCAAGCAAAATTGCTTATCCTGATAATTAAAGGCTTGGAAATTTCTCAGTACCCAATTCCTAGGTAACCTAATTAGCTGCCTAAGATTAATGGGTGAAAATGGTCTTTTTCTTTAGTTCAGCATCTACTACATATGCTTAGGAGTCTTCCTCCTGCTTAAAAGCTGTTTTTAAAATACATAAAAGATTTTTTCTTTTTCTTGGTTCATCTTTAAAGAATGAACTTCTCCTTATGCTGATCATGAGAAAAGGGGGAAAAAAAAAAGAAGAATAAACAATCCAATAAACAAGACTGAAGTGAAATTACACTGTTCTAGGTGACCCTACGTGAGCAGGGGTTTGGACTAGGTGACCTCTGAGGTCCCTTCCAATGTTAAGCATTCTATGATTCATTCTATGATTCTACAGCACTAAATATTAAGAAGCAACCAGGATGCTGTCCCAGCCTTTCTGGTAAGTACTGAAATGACACAATTGGGTTGCTCCAGTTGAGTCATTCATTGACAGGAGGTAAAAAGAAAAATCTGTAAACACAAGCATCAATCTTGCTACTGTCATCAGTTTTTCTTTCACTGATTATTTCCCATAACCTCTCTTCCGCTGTCTTTTGGCCAGCTTGACTTCCCATGCCTAATTCCTCTGGAACCTAGTCTAAGTGAATATTTAGTTTTGCTTTTATAGAAATTAAACATCATAAAAAGCTTTAAGGTGACAGAACTTGCCATTCTGATCTTCATTACATGCTATGTCATTTGCTAATAAACTGGCCAACAGATTGAGTCAATAAACTTACAGTCATTGTATTCTGCAATCAAATATTAACCAAAAAACTCCACACTTTCTTATACAACCTTGTTGACAAGGCTGTTAGGTTTGGCAAACTTCAAGGTATGTTTTTGTGATGGACTTTCCAAACTTCAAGTTATGTCAAATTTATCCAGGCTGCCTCTACTAATAATTGTCAGTGACTCAAGTTTAACTCAAGTTTAAGAGGTCAAGAGGGAAAGAAAAGCTTTAAAATAAGAAATTTGAAAGAATGATCACTTAAACACAGCTTTATTATTGCCCCATTACAGGAAGGGGTTGGACATTTTTTTTCCAAGTTACAGAAATCCCCTGACTCCACATCGGCATTTTAAATCTTGTACAAATTACTAAAATGATAACGTTTGGAAGTACTACTGTTGATCATAGAGAGTTCACATTTACACCCTGCTTTCCCATTTTATTTCAGACATATAATATTTCTAGTTTGGCCGTGTACAGCACAGAATCATCTGTCCACCTCCCCAGAGCCCTCTCACATAGGTGGCATTTCAAAACAATTTAGTACCTTTAAATTTAAAGTCTTTCAAGAGAATCTACTAAATTCTTCTCTGTCCCTGAATATTGTAATTTACATCTTGCTACATTTTGCTGTGTTTATAATAGAGGCTTTAATCATGCTAAAAGTTCAAGAGATAAATGGATCCAAGAAAAAAATATATATACAGACAGCTCTGTATTATTAGAGCTTTCCATCTATAAAACCCAGTATCAAAATTCTGAGATTGTGTACTGGACAACAATACCAATACCCATAACCACATATTACAGCAGTTTTCTGCAACAAATTTATCAGAGTAAAACATGTCACTAACATAGAAAAGAACCTATTGCTCTTGTATTTATTTTCTGTCTTTCCCAGTAAAGCTTTATGTCTTTGTTAAATTATTTAAAAAAATAATGATTGCTTTTCTAGACAGAATATTTCAAGTCACATGCATATAATTTCCGGGGTCAAAGGATGGGTTTTTCTACCACCTAATCTATCCCAACAGCAAATACAAGGCATACACAGTAAAATAAATAGCAGTCAAGGAAGTTTCATTTAAAAAAAGATCTGTAGAGTTTATTAAGCTCCATTTTCATGTGTGTGCACGACATAATCCTACTAATATCAAATAGGCCTCTGTTACCCCTGAATTTAATCGGAGGATTTATTTCTAGTGTAATATTTTTCAGTTATTCTTGTTTTATACATTTTGACCAATATCTTGTCTTAATTGGACAGAATAAGACAACCTAGTTACATAATATTTATATGATCATTGCAAATCTGTGAATAAAAGCAGTAACTTTTATTTTGGTTATCTAACTGAATCACTGCATAGTTAAAGTTGGCAGGCACCTCTGGAGGTCATTTGGTCCAACCTTCTGCTCAAGCAGGGTCGCTAACAGCAGGGTGCCCAGGTCCATGCCCAGATTGGTTTGAATATCTCCAAGGATGGTGATGATGCCATGACCTCTCCATGCCAAGTGCTCAACAGCAAGCTCTAGCTTATGAATTTCTGTGTTTCAGGTTGCCCTATCACTGGGCACCACCGTGACATCTGGCCCCATCCTTGTTACATCCTCCCTTCAGATATCTATACTTGCTGACTGGAGCTTCTTGAGACTTCTTTTACCCGAGGCTGAACAGACCCAGCTCTTTCTGCCTTTCCTGATATGGGAGATGCTCCCACTCCTTCATCAATTTTGTGCCCTTTCACACTGGAAAGCTCAGAGCTGGACCTGGAACTCCAGCCTCACCAGGGCTGAGCAGACAGGAAGCATCACCTCCCTCTCCTCACAGGCAATACTCTGCCTAATGCAGCCCAGGATGCTGTTCCCCTATATTTAAACTCAGGCTGGAATTTAAGATGTGAAAATTACTCAGATAAAGTAATTAAAAATAATAATGACTTGTCTGTATGATGAACCAAGTTGGTCTTGGAGCATGGCCTGCACTAATCACCTCCTTCTGCATTTGATTTAAGCAATGGTCCAATTACATTCTGTGGAAAATTATATGCCAATGAGATAATTTCTAATGCTACTGGCCAATTGGAATAGTCTCTCATGTGTAAACTGTACGTACATGGAGGAAGGGAGGGGTAATGAGAAAATGCAACTTTCTAGTCTGGTGGCTAGATTAGTCACTTGGGAAATGAAACATCTGGTTCCAGTCGCTGCTCCAGGGAATGTTTAATTTTGCATGTAAAGCCGCACAACAGACCTTACACAGAGCTATCTCTAGCCTGCAGAATAGAGCACTTTCTTAGGAGAGGAGAGCTGTGTGTTTGAGTGCCCTTAGACAGGGAAGGGAGCTGCATTGGAGTCTATGTCCAGCATTGCCTGCTTCATTACTGGGCAAGTAGTTGAGTTTGTCATTGAAAGGAGAACCCAGCCACCTCATTCTTCTCTTACTTTACCACTTTCACATTACTTGTGAAGGAAAAACAAAAACAGAAAACGAACAAACAAAACACACACAGAAAATACACATTTGCTTCATATGAATGCAATTTTGGATTTCTTCTCCAGAAACAGTTTCAAAATTTGACTTGCTCTGAACTGGGCATTTTTTGAAATGTGTTTCATTATATGACTTGTGTATTTAGTTATACTTTATGAGGAATTATCAGTGAACCTAAGGCAAAGCAGCACCAGGAGAAGAGAGCTGTCCTTTCTGAACACTTCTCTGCCTCGCTTGTCCACATGACTCACTCACCTTTCCCCGCAGCACTTCCCTATCATGTCTGAAATCTTATCCTGTTCTTCCTGCAAGGTTAGAGTCGCTCCCAGATATCAAAGCCTTTCTGCTAACAATTTACACAGGTCACGAGGATGAACAGGAGAGCTAACCTCCAAGCAACCTGCAATTCTCTGGAAT
>JAVCKT010002558.1:0-10552 GCA_032273925.1 Rhynchotus rufescens
AGGCAAACCCCTTTATTGGGGCTGTGCTTTAATATGAGCAACGCTATATATTCTGACTTCAGAACAACACAGCTGTTGGGGCACTTTCTCAAAATCAGTCACTCAGAATTATTAGACATTTCTAATTTTCAGACTTGAGTGGATTTAAAGTAAGGATAAGTTCTTTGGTACTTCGTAGAGAAAGCACTGAGATATCTGCAACATCTCATTGCCAAGTGAGGAACCATTTCGACTCCATAGTCATGATAAAAACTGTTTTCTATCCTGTATCAGTCTAATGACTTCAGCACATAGAAGCCACTTACTAAGAAGTAACAGGATGCAAGAAAATAAATATTTCTGTTTAGCCAAAGTCAGTATGACTCAAGAAGCTTGGTGACATTTGGAGACGTTTTGATGCTTTTTCTACCATTTTATTTGCTGTTTAGGCACACACAAGCATTTAGCTTCCATAACATCCTGTGAAAGGAGCTCCATAATTATATTTACTACACGCTGCCTGAAAACCCAGCTCATTGTTTGTTTTTATATGCTTGTCCTGCTCTTACCTGATTCCCCAGACATCCTCTTTTGCAGCATCCACAGCACAACAGCAGGACACTTAGTCTCACAGTCTAGCAATTCTCACGCATGTCTTAGAAATAGTCCCCTCAAAACAACCCAAATTTCACGATCATATAGAGAAGCAGTGACAGAATCAGAAAATAAACCTAGGTGCCCTGAAATTCATCTCCTGCTCTATCAACTTGGAAATATTCCCACATTAAATACTTCTCCAGAGAAAGTTCTGGAGAGACCAGGAGCAGGAACACAACATTTTTGCTGTCTCAGACTCCCTTGCTCCATGTAGCATCACAGCCAGTCGCATGCCCAGCTCCTCCCAGTTCCCAAGTTAAGGACAGAAGGAGAGCCCCAAGCTTACTTTGTTTGCACCTCGCTGTCTTTCTCACCATAGTCTCTTCCATTCGTGCTTTCTCTTCCCTTTCCTTCCAGCGCCTCAGCTGCTCTTCTCTCATTTTGTAAAACAAGATCTGCTTTTGCTCCTCATTCAGCTCCGCCAGGAGCTCTGGGTCAATGTACATATCACGCAGAATTTGCTGCAGCATTGTAACTCCAAAAAACACAAACCCACAACCACCTGTGCTTGCTATAGTGACAAAATCCCACCTAGAGCACTCCAAGCAGCCTGCAAAGGAGCTCTCCCACACCTGCCTGCCCAGGAGAGCTTGGATTCTTCTTTCTCTGTCTCTCTCCTCACGGGCATTGCCTGCTCCTCTTCTCTTACACTGACAGAGTTCTCTGTTTATCTCCTCCACCAAAGGTAGCAGCAACAGGTATCAAGTGAAAGGCAGGGGGGGCAGGGGAGAGGAAAGGGGAAGGATGAAGGGGGGAAAAAAAAAAGAAAGCCCAAGAAGGGAAAGAGAAAAGATAGGTCACTTCACTCTGCCTGACTGTAAGCAGCTAAAAATGGGGAATTCTTGATAGAATCCATAATAGTTGCTCCCTTTACTAGAAGAAAACACAGTGCAAAGAGTCTCAGACTTTTCACTGAAATGATTCCCCTTCAGGGCTACGCACTCCCAAGGGTCTAAGTGTTGTCCTGGGGTTTGCAGTGATGTCATGGTTAAAAGTATCATCTATACCAACAATATCCATTTCACTCTGGGAACTGATCTCTTCCGATAAAGAGGAGAAAGTCATTTGCAGTGAAAGAGACAGAAAGCAGTTTCCCAGTCTAATCTATTAACTAGTTTCAACCAGGTAGGTCATATCAGAGGTCAGAGTTAGTGCTTGCAAATATGGTCATTCAGCAAACGGATTGAAACGCCTTTAAAATTAAAAGCGAACACAACAAAAAACCCTCAGGAATCTCATTATCACTTTATAAATAGTAAATTAATATTAATTAAACAGGAGTTTGTTCTCAGCACTTTATATGGACAATAACTCCTGCTGTTAATTCATTTTCCACAGATTCAGTGTTGCTCTTCAAGCAAATTGTGACCTTTCACTATTTAATAGAGTTTTACTGAGTTCAGTAAAATAGTATTATTTCACCACCAGAGCCAACAGACACTTAATTATATGAGGAAAAAGACGTGCTGGATTCCAGAGCCAGCTTCTCTTGGCATGTATCCAGCTTCTCAAGGAAGCAGTGACGCTTTGTGGGAAAGAGGCATCTTCTGAGGAGAACAGAGATGTGGCCAATCATGAGCTTTAAGAAAACCCTCAGTACATCTGCAAGCTGAGCTGCATCCCACCGTGTGATGTTTACACAATTTACCTTTTCTACGCTCATTTCTGGCACTGGGAAGTGGGATTCACTGTATATAGAAAAAACACATAGTGTAGTTAGAGGGATCAGGGAGTTACTTCCAGGCTCTTTAAAGCAAGATTATAGAAGAGCAGGGGAAGAAGATGAAAAAGTGGAGTCATCTTCTCTCCCATACTTTTTAGCTAATAATTTTCAGGAAAAAGAAAAAAGATCTCACCTGTGATACCTGTAATAGCACAAGCTTTTCCATCACAGAATGGGAACACAGATGGCCCATCTATCATTCAATCGTATCATTTTTCACATAAGGTATTGCAATTTACTGCCAATATACTTATCCCCATCCTTCACCAGAAACAGTATCTTAACCATCAGATATGACAGGTGAGATGTCTGTTTACTTAATGGACTAGCATTGTATTACTAGCACAATATTGTTTCTTCCTGCTGCATGCCTACATCGAGACCAGAGATGAAAAATTCTAAAGCCGAACAAAAAGTTGTATCCATAACTAACCTTTAAATGACAATATTTAGGGCAATGGTATATAATCTAAAACAGTACTTTTTACTGCAGATAAATGTCAGGGCGGGTAACATACATCTGCCTCTACAGTTTTGTCCACGGACTCACCTCAGTTCCTGAGCAGACACAGAAGCTTCCCCTAGACCTCTGGGTGCTCTCCTTCCTCTAAGGAAAGGATGGATGAGGGCAACACAAACATAGAAATCGGAACAGCAGACCTAATCATCACGTTTAGCCAGTAGGCAATAGGTTTCTTCCACCACCAGCTAATGCAGTTAATTCCCCAGCTCAGGCACTGACAGCCTATGCCACAAAGCCAAGTGATTGGCTTCTCCTGTGATTGAATGACATGAATTTTACAGTTAAAATCAAATGAAATAATAATAATAATATTTTTCTGCAATAATAATATTGTTCTACACCACCTCCACCCAATCCAAGAGGCAGGTTTAGCTAGCTTTCATTCTTAAGTCTGACAAAACAGTGAAAGTAGGAATTGTCAGACATTCTGTGCATCAGCTCCATATAGACCATTTGCATGCTTTAGAGCAACATCCTACAATTGTATTATAGGACTTTTCCACAGAATAAACCTGCTTTACAGATCTGTGTCTGTCATTCTTCTGACTTTCATGATACTCTCATTCAAAAACATATCCTATTAATGCATCTGCTCCAATAACATTCTTTTGAAATAAGTAAAATATGCTTTGCACAGAGCAAAGCAGGATTATGAGTTCAACTCTTCCACCACCTTCTCCTAAGCTGTTTATTCTTTTCTTATAGAAACCCACGCATTCATTTAAGAGGAGCTTGTTTGCTCTTTCCATTCCTAGCTCCTTAATTCAAGTAGAAAATACCTCTGGCCTAAACTAAAATTCAGAAGTCTCTACTACCTGGAAACATAAATCCAAAATGTCTGGTTGAATGATGCCTACGGTCCCGTTCTATTCAGTCAAAATAGAATTTAGGGTACCATCACACTTGGGCTTTAGAGTTAGGTTCACATATAGGCTCTGAAGTTCAGAGTCTCTTAATGCAGCAGCTTTGTCTTCTAAAACAAAATGCCTTATTTATCCCCACCTCCTTTTTAAAACAAAACAAACAAAAAACCCACAAGTGTGGCAAAGAAACACACCAGGGAGGGAAGACTTCACTGCTCTTCCTTCCTTCTGTTTTATTTGGTCAGGTGTAGAAAGAGGAGAGCCTGGGGGATTTGGCCTTTGCTTCTCTGCTTTTATTCAATTATATGAGAACTGTGGCTTCACATTTTGGCATTAATTGAAAAAGACTCGCCTTTGCAAAGGCTTCAGGGCAAGCAGTTTTGCTGTTCTACCCATTTGTCATCTTTCTTATTTTATTTGACTTCACAGAACAGAAATCAAATCCAGATCACAAGGTATCACAGTGCAAAGAACAAACTCTTCATCAAGGATTATGTGCATTTAAGCATGACAAGAGGCAAGAACCACCTCAGAGCTGCATTTAGATGCAGAAGCAGCTCCAAAGTAGACCCTACTTACAAGACCCTAACTACCATATAAACAGTTTTCCCAGCAACTACTGATAATGTTTGGTGAGCAGCTATTCAACAAAAACAGCAAGAACATGGAGATTAAATGAATTTATTAGGAATAACCTCTGCCTAGATGATCATTCATGTAAAATATGTGAAAAAGGTAACTGAAAGAAAAAGTAGTTTTTGTGAAAAAATCATTGGTTAAAAACATTGGATTGATAACATCTAACCACAGAAATGATTCTGATCCATTTTCCCTGTTGCAGCCTTCCTACTTTGAATTGTAATGAAAAAGACAAAAAATTAATTAAAAAACATTAACCTGAAAATAGTTGGGAGGGAAAAAAAGAATAAATAAGAAAATCACTTTTTCTGGCATGAGCCAAAATAAGCTTTTTGTCTTAAGAAGCAGAAACACACCATAAAATTTGCTATTGGTTTCTTATCCAGGATAAAGATATTCTACCACAGAACATTGGGACTTTGAACATGGGAGGCAGCTGCCATCAACTTTCTTCCTTTGCTTTCCCCACTAGCTAAGTTTGCTCTGAGCCTATGTTTCTTTATAGTGTGGAAAAAATCAAAGACCACCAATGGGAAGTGTTTTTACATATCCTTTCCTTTCCCTTGCTATTTGATAACAATTTGAGAATGAAATAAGGAGGAGGAACAGGAGGATACCTAACTGTTGTCCCAAAGGTATAGAAACCCCTCGGTCATGTTAGTAAATCGCAGCAACATTTGAGAAGCCATTTGAGATTCTACTTACCAGCAAAGTTGGACAGTGCTCCAAGCAGTACAAACTTTCACTATGTGGAGCAAATCAAATATTTGGGTTATTAGGCCTAGACTGTTGGCTTAATAAGGAGCTGACAGCACCCACCACATCTGTGCTACGCATCTCGAGGATCACAGGGACTGTGACGGCAGCTCCACCTGTCCCCATATCCCCTCTCCAAGTGTTAAGCAGCAGCAGTCATTACCAGCGCTCAGTGAGCACCAGTCCTGCCTTGTGAAGAGCTACTCACCTGAGACCTTGGCCACGCCGGACGACTCAGCTCAGCTTGAGTGCAGTCAGCAGCCACTGTTCCAATATTAAAGCTCTAATGCATCCAACAAATCTTCTCTTTGAAGAAATAACTCTGAAAAATGATGAGAAAACAATGAAATAACCTCACTCATATTAGCAGAACGATCCAGACTGTACAGTACACTCAACGAAAAACCTGACTACACAAAGCAGTCACCTGCTGTCTTGTAATCACCATCATAGGTGAATGGACTACAGAAAAAAAATCCCTTTTTGCCACATCAGTTTGTGTCCAAGTCTCTCCACTTGCTTTCCTGGCCTCTGTGGTGAAGCTTCTTGAAGAATCAATCTTCTCAGTTGGCCCATCAATTTTAAAAGCCTTCCTGGCTGGCTGTGACCCTTTATCCAGCATGAAGGAATAATTGTGTAAAATCATTCACTTTCTATATTGTATTTGTCTCACTGAGGGAAACTAAAGTTATCATTTTAGATGATAATGCCGTCCTCATGTTTGACCTTCAGTGATCTTTAGAAGTCAACTATTTTCACGCTTATACTTAAGCCTCAAACACACATAAGGCTGTGAACATGACTAGTGAGACAGGCATCTGTACAGCCTTACTTTCATTTCATTCTCTTCGCAGAGAAATCTAGAGCCTGGATCCTCTATGAAGATGGATCGCCATAATGACCTAAGGTGACAATTAGCAATTTTGATGTACAAGATGTACAACAGCCAAATATTCAAAAAAAAGTCCTATAACTCATCACAGTTAAGTCAAAAAAATAAGTTAAGGAATTTCCTGCATAACTCAGAACAGAATTTCTGATTATAAGTCTATCCTGTCAGAGAAAAAGAGCCTAGTAGAATTTTTTTCCCCCCTCTTCCTTGAAAGCATAGGCCTTTTATACAGACAGAATAGCTGCTTTTCTTGACTCAGTGGACCCTGTTGTCTATGTGTTTCCAGTGGCACCACTCTACAGTGGATTCATTCTCCTAACAGCTCAGCTTCCCTTAAATACTTCAAACAAATAAATAGAGTGTGAATTATCGTGAAGAAACTGCCTCACTGTTTCTGAGAAAGCGTGGAAAATCCATGAGGTCCATTTGAGAAAGCAAATTTTATTCAGTAAAAG
Source organism: Rhynchotus rufescens (assembly GCA_032273925.1). Lineage (NCBI taxonomy): Eukaryota > Metazoa > Chordata > Aves > Tinamiformes > Tinamidae > Rhynchotus > Rhynchotus rufescens. The sequence continues at coordinate 6,488 of JAVCKT010002558.1, forward strand.
TTTTCTCTTCCTTTCCTAGACCTGATTAAGACAGGGATGCATTAATAACTCCCTAGGGTTGTTAGTTGAAGGGAAATTTGAAGTGAGGGTGCCCGCTTCCCAAATGTGGACATTTTTCATCTTCCCAGTCTTCAGGGGAGTAGCATTGTAAGTTATTTAAGAGGAGGAAAACAAATGCTCCATTGCTATCTATGGCCTCCCATGTTAGTTACCCTGCTTTACCTGTTCTAACCAAGCTAAAACCAGTACTGCACAACACTGCATCTCAACTGCCTGTGCACAAAATAGCAGGCTGTCATTAATGCAGCCTTTGGTCAGCACTTGTCACCTCACAAAAACCACCATGCAATTTAATGCTTTAATTAGCTGTGATCTCAACAAGGACCTCAAAGCTGTTTAAAATAAGACTGGAGTTTCTTTTAATCTTTAACACGGCCTTCTGGAGCTAGACGCACTCTGTCCTGGTCTCCCCTACAGCACCTTTTGGCTAAGCAGTCCTCAGCACTGTCACTAGAAATCAACTACTGGGGAATGGAAAAAGGAACAGAAGGGAAGGAAAATAAGGGAAACCATTTTAGCTCCTTTTTTAACACAATGGGAAAGTGCTTAATTGGCCAAGGTTGGCTCATTTCCTCATCCATTTTATTTTGATCATGTGCACCCTTCCCAAGCTGAACAGCTCACTGGCAGTGCTGAACTAGCAGAACTGCATTTCCCTTCAGATTTTACAAAACAGCCATATAACCTACTTTGCCCATGTCATTTACATAAAAATATTCTGCTACAACCTACATAATGGGGTAGGGGAGGGAAGAGGAAAAGACTATACCTCTGTAAATACAAGGATGGCATTGAAAGAATTATTAAACAGAAAACACAGCAATCTTGCATCTCTTCCAGTCTGTGAACTCTGTAGTCATAACCATTTTCTATGTCTTTTCATTTTTTCCCCTCCAAAAGGAGTGTTTACAGTATCTGTAATTTTTCGAGTCCTGCTGTGTCAGCAACAAAATGAGAACAGTGGAAGCTGCAAGTCAGTGGTGCTGGGGGGAGCTAACAGCATTCAAGGCCTTCTAAACACACGCAAATACACAGTTCTGCTACTAGAAAAGCAAATATTTTTAAAGCACTAACCACAGCAAACCAGTCATACCTGATTTGTGCATTGCTGTCAATTAGAAAAATGGGAAAAAGAACTGAGAATTATTCCCTCCCCAACTCCTCTCAAATGGAGAGTGAAAAAAACTGCCCGTTTTCCCCTCCAGCTCGATTGCTAAGTCTGTGGCTCCCTCTAAGGGTCAAAATGAGCTTGAACCCAAGACGAGCTCAAAATGCTGCATCAGAGCAGGCAGCACAATCTGCAGAGGGATCAGAATGAGTAACAGATTATTTCCCTGAAGCTGCAGATTCATTACAAACTATAAAATAGAGCAGGGATGTGGATATGATTTTCCTAGACTTTTTTTCCCCCCTTCCATATGGAGCTAGTATCAGTGATCAGACTGTAAATGCTGTGCAGTATGGACCTCTTTTGCCTGTTTGCCATCTTGTCTTGGAACAGTTCAGGACAGGTAGTTTTAGGCATTGCCTGAATCCAAAAAGTTAAGAAAACTTGAGCTCTGTAGAGCAAAAAAGGCACAATGAAAATTCTTAAAGAAATGAAACACAGCAAGAGCTACAAACCAATTAAAATGTCTTATACTGTCACCTGAATAGCTGTAAAAGCAATGGCAAGCTGGGATTTAAATGGTGAAACGCTGCTTTACACTGACAAGAATCTCATCAGATAGCTGGGTTTTTTTTTTCTCTCCTCTCTCTCTCTCCCCAAATTCAAGTGAAATGAATTCCACTTTAAGTAGTGCTGGCAATAAAGAAAAGAGATGTCAAATAACCCTAATAGATTTGTAATTAAAGTCATGGACTGCAAAGTATAGAATGCTCAGTGATTATTTTACCAGCCTAAGTTAGTAAGAGTTAATTCTGTACTCTGTAACACTACTCGTCCTTCAGGAGGAGTCACATCAGTGATCATTTTTGCCTCGTGGGGTAGCAATTCCACCCAGCAAGATTTGTGTTCTGTCTTACAGCTGTTGCACACGTGATTACACTGGAGCCTGCAGATGTCTCCATGGTTCAGCACAATTTATCAAACATTTGAGGAGCTGGGTAGAAAGGGCAACACTCCAATTTTTCTTCCAAATGGTGGTGGGTATTTGGAATTCTATATTACAAAGGTCTGAGTACAAGTATTAATACAAGTTTGTCAACTTTCTTAAATCTAGTTTGTAAACTTGTTTTAATTTCATTCTCCCTGTAGCTTAAGGAAGCAACCCAACTTAAAACATTACATACTTGACAGTTACTGCTATTAAAATGCTCATTCACAATAGCAAGATGCATCAAAAAGGTAGCAAGTCACATAATATATTGTCTTATCCAAAATGAAATAGCTACCATAAAAAATAATCCAGGGTGAAGCTAGTTAAATAAACCAAAGAGTAAAAAGTCAAGACTCCTCAAGCAAGCTGCCTTGCAAAAACATGGTGCACAGGCCTTCAAGCAGCAATTAGCTTTCCAGAATACTAGCACTGCAAAAATATACCTCGCAGCAGAAGGGCAAAGAAAAAACACACACGATACAGGAAAGGACTCACACTGCATTTAACTGGAACAGAGCTCAGAGCTCCACAGTCCTCTCACTTGGACTGTGCTGCCTAATTCAATTGCATCTTTGGAGTTATGTCTCATTTACAAAGCAGTAATTTAGCTCTTCAGGTCAGACCCTCAGCTAAGAATGGGGTGTACTTGGACAGCAGACAGCAGGCTCTATTTAGGAAGCAATTAGAGCACTCTAAGTGTCTGCAGGGATCTGCTCTAGCCTTAACATAGATTAAAAGGCCCACTGGCAACAGTCACCAAGGAATTTTAGTTCAAAAAGATATGCAGAATATCCTGGCCCTTGCTCCTATTTACACTTGCTTGCTCCTGTCAGGTCCTGGTGCTATGCCTCGCTGTACTGAACGCAGCATGTGCTTACACGGCAGGTTGCAGTTCAGCTCTGCACCACTTGAGTGCAAAATACATCAGCCCTTCTGCTTCTCAGCAGGGCTCTCGGTAGCTGAGGGAGGTCATCCATGGCTCTGCAAAACACGGTTGCATTTCAATTCCTAATCAATAGGCTATTTCTTAAGGCTCTATCTTTTCAATGATATACTTATTCACCCTCTCTCCTTGAATGTAATGACCTTTATACAGTCTTTATAATGACCTGTTAATTTTGGATTAAACTACCTGCAGCAACCTCAGAATTTAACATTATCAACCTCCAGGCATAGTCTTTTCTTTTTTTTCTCCTTTCACTTCAGCATAAACTTTTCCCCAAACCCAGCTATCTGCATACAATTCAGATACGTATCTATTAGCAAGAATTCAACATTCTCCCTCACATGAATTATTCGTTTTGTGCATCTGCAAAGCCCTTTTGGAATCCCTTGGATTCCATGACCTAATTGCTACAGGAAATAATTCCAGAGCTTGGCATATTTCCAATGAAATAACTACAATGAGCTACCCAAGAGATTTCATACTAAATGATGTGAGTTGCTTTCCTCAGATATATTTTAACTTCGGAAGCAGGTTCACTTCCTTCCATCTCACTGTAAATGCATCAAAATGTATCATGTGAGAGCCAATTTTCTTTAAAACACTCCCTGGTACAATTTAGCTGCATTATACATAACACAGCAGTCATATCATATCAACTTCATATCATATTAGACACTGCATTACAGCAGCTAAATTGATTACTAATGAAATTGAAGGCTAGTGATAGGAAAACTGTTAATCATTTAAAGGACTCGTCAGCTTTATGTACAAAATTTCTTGCTTTAGCAGCATCATGCAAGTGATTTTCTCCCAGGGTACAGCATTTTGTCCGTTTAAGCCACTTATTTTTGTCATCTTGGTGGGCAATAAAATCCTACAGATTTACTAAAGGCAAAGCTTATTGCGCATTTCTGCCTGCACACCGTGCAGGATTTTTTTTTTTTTTTTTACAGGATTGGA
>JAVCKT010002560.1:0-13096 GCA_032273925.1 Rhynchotus rufescens
TCCTGAAAGTCATATATAAGTAGCTGAAACAAAACCCATTTCATTCACCTCCAAAGGCTGTGTATGTGCTTTTCTGTGATCCCAAGGCACTTTTCAAAGACACTGAGGCCTCACTTCAAGGCAGAAGTATCTGTGTAACCTAGCAAATATTTCCTTTCTCAATAACATAGGCTCAAAAGTCTAAGGTTGTGTGTAAAATTCTGCTCAGCACATGATAGCTGCTCTATTTTCTTCCAGTTATTGAAGTGTCTGTAGTGGACACATTGCACAGTGACTTTACTGTCTTTGATGTTTTAAGGAAAAAAACGTGGGGACTACTACTGGTTAACACTGAACGAGCCAAAGCAAGTATCCAGGTATCACATTAGGATGTCACAAATATCACCACAGACAGGGTGCTGCAGCCTGTAGGTGTTTTAAGATGCCTTTCTCACTGCAAACGGATAGCCAAGAAGCCTGATTTCCAGCTTCTTGGGAGATGGAAGGGCGGCAGATATTGCTTATGCCAAATTCAGGGATTGCTGTGGTGACAACAAAATTGCTACAGAATCTCCTCATGCTTGTTTATGCACCTCTGTAGTGATTTACCATGAAAGGATCATTGTACAAAATAGGTGAGAAATATGTATGGATATACGATAATGTATTGTATGATCTCACAGTCTGGGAACTATTGAATGGCTCTGTCATACAGTAGTAGTAGTAGTATAGTGCCCTGACTACTTCTACTGTCATCTGTTGTGCTTTGTACAATACAGCAATAAATGTGACAAAATCATCAGGCTTGAATAAAGTAATTTGCAATTGAAACTAGTTGTGACATGTCTAAAAGTCAGAAAACAAAAATAATTGAAGGTGGAATAAGTGTTTGCAGGCAGAATTTTGGCCCACAAATAGAGAAAAAAAATAAAAAGAGATAAAAGGAAGATAAGGAAAATCCAAATGAAATATAAGAGTATCTTTTTATTGATGAAAAAATAGAGAAAAAGGGTGAAGTGATATATTTTCAGTAAAGAAAAACATAGCAAGTCTCTGCACCATGTATCTTAAAAAACAGCTGTAATGTAATACATTCTGAGGGTTGCAGAGAATGGAATTATTATCCTTTTTTCCTTTTATTTGTTTTCATTGTGTTTTGTCAGCCGACTATGTGTTTTATTTGACTTTTTTTTAAGATTGTAGATTTACTCACTGAAAACTGAATAGCTCTCTAGCACTGCATGTTAAGCCTTTCCCTATAAGCTCTAAGCCTAAGAATGTTATAAATAGGAAAAATCCCATTCAAGAAAGGTGCTGGAAAACAATGAAAGGGAAGGAGAGAAGGAGGATTAATCTTGCAACTACCTTCCCATTTCAGACATTTAAGGTAATATCAATTACGGTAAAAAAGGCCATATCTCCATCTGTAGGGATAATTTAGAGCTAATTAAATCAGTTCAGGAAGAGACTATGAACAGGTTCATTTCAAGGAAGAAGAGCCTGGAATAGAGTCTCGTTGAGGTATACATATATGGTCTGTAGAAGCTGTTAGTGTGGATCTTTGTTCCAGCATTTCTTTTGGTGAAAAATTGGTCCTGACTAGATCAACCCAAATAATTAATTAATCTCATTCTCTGACTTTTTTCAATTTTAAGTGATTTTCCTGAGGCAGGGCTCAATCATACTGAAAACTGCCCAAGCATTTTGTGGACCACCTCAATCATTTGCTATTAAAGGAAAATGATCTTTGGCAATCCTCAAAGCAGGGAAAAAAGGAGGCACGCTTCTGAGCTCAGCAAGAGTTTGGAATGGGGTGCAATTGCTTTACAGAAATTCATGTCTTCCTTGTCCTTCTCATCTACAGTTGGTGAAAAATGTCAGACTACAAAATCTACCAATGAATTCTCTAAATTTTCTCACTGCATTTGCAGCAAAAAAATCCCCCAAAAAACCAAAATTACCATCAACAAAACCCCAGCAAAGCGAGTTCGCTGCCAATCTAACTTTACCCTAGTCTTCATAGACCATGATGAATCATGAAAATGGACATTCATCCATGAATTTGCCTGCTTCCTCCTGAGACTAACAGCACTGTTCTCAGTTCTGGGACCTCATTCTAAGACTTGGAAACCTACCCAGGAGAAACAAGCACAGAATGCCTTATTTCAAATGATGACAACTAAGCAATCCCCAGATCACAGCATTTGGTACCTTAAGAAACTGATGATTTGGAAAAAAAATTTCACTAACAGACACTTCAATCATCTTGATCCAGAAATCATCACCAAAAAAGACCAAAAAAAAAAAAAACCCCAAAAAACCAACCAACCAAACAAAAAAATCACGGATTCGCATTCATTCATTGAAAATACTGAAAAGATGACACTTCTACTAAGGGATATTGGAGATGTTTACTGCTTAGGTAAACTCCCTTGATGTTGTATTCACAGAGTTTTGGGGCTGAGTGAATTGGGAATTTGATTTCAAAGCTACTCTAAATCTTCCTCTGAAAACTAAAAAAAATGCTGTTCAAAGTGCTTAAATAAACACTGATGAGCAGCTTCTTTTAATACATACACATTCTCAGACTTCCTTACTTCACTGTTTTGTCTTGCATAATACCTAATGGATGAGATACTTCATTCTACAAGTTGAAAATGTTAAAAATTTAAAAAAAAATGCTATTCCTCCTAGTTTTAGTATACTGCAAAGCCACTGATAGCTACAGGCACTATGAGCGATATATGACTGAAGAAAAATGTGATTACCGCTGATAAGGGACAACAGGCTTTCAAATCCTTAAAGAGTCAGAAATTCAGCAAATATGATCCCCAGCAGCAAATGCCCCTTGGAATGACAATCAAAGAAAAATGGTGGAAAAGTACTTGTTGTTTCCTTCAGCCAGAAGAGTGGAGAAATTAAATAGTTCTAGCATGCTGTCTGCGTGAAAGAAATCCTACCTCTCTGAGGACCACATAACCCAGAGACAGGCTGAACACTCAAACTAAATGAGCAGTAGTTTTCCACCACAGAAAGAATGATGTTACTCACCTTGTTTGGTAAAATATACCTTTATTCTGGAAGCACTGCCCTTTTGAAGGCTACCATGCTGCTATAAAGGATGCTTGTGGTAATAATGATCAGTTTAATGGAGCTGCGGCACCTCTGCCAAACCTCAGGCTGGAAATAGGATATTAATGATTCTTTAACAAAAAGAATGAAACATATGCAAATGTGCAATAGCTTCTTTCTCTATTAATATATTCCTGGAACATGAATGAACATAATTTTAAATGTCAGTATTTCATGGTACAGTGCAACCCTTACCTTGTATCCCGATGATTTGATGTGCACTCCTCGCTTGGTCAGTGTAGATTTCATTCGGATGAAAAAAGAGCGCTCTAGAGTGTTGTCAGTGGTTAGTAAACTGGGGCTTGTAGATTCCACTAGGGAATAGAAAAAAAATACATATACACATAATTTAGATTTTATACATCCCCTCTAAGCTATTTTTCAGGTGCAATCCTTGAACTCACTAAAAATAAATGACTGATAGATGCTAAGAGTGTTGTAATCAATTTACCTCGTTTAGAAAACGTTTACTTAGCAAAAAAAAAAAAAAAAGAAAAATACATGTATACTCAGTAAGTCTCATTTTCAAGTCATTTTTCCCATGGAATTTTTAACAGATATTTGGCTTTTTAACTCTTTCCTCCTCTTTTTTATATTTAGGGTTATTTTGTTACATTTTGGTGTTTTTTAAGACTGTAGAGTTGTTTAATGTATTGCAGCAAACAAAATCAGACTAAAGCAGCAGGTGTGTCTGTTGAAAGAGTGAACAAACACACTCCATTCTAGTGTTTTATTCCATGGCCTCCACTCCTTGCTTTCAGTGACACTTAGGCGAACTCCCTGCCTTCATCAACGCCTTCATTTCCCCATTATTATACTATCAATAAAGCACTGAGCAGCCTGAAGGCAAAAATGCTCACGTAAATGCCTATTATTATTATTATTAACATTAATTATTAGTGGCTAATTAGTCGTTAATGGAATGTATTTGTAGTCAAACTGATGCACTTTCCTCCTTGAAACTATATATCTCACCTTTTTTTCTCATTCCTTTTACTGTAACTACTTTGAAATAATAAATAAATACATGACAATATAGTAGGAAGAACACTAGGCAGCACTGAGACATTCCCTATATAATCTTTACTAGTGTTGTTTTAGTCCTGATATTCCCCAATTCCCTTCCCCTTCACTCCCCAAAATTGTAGTCATGGGCTGACAAAAAGCAGGCTTGTTAGAGGTTAAGTATCTTTTCATTGCAGTGAGTAATCAACACTGAATAAAAAGTTCTTTTGAAATTATTTTGCTAGCATCTACCAAGCTAAGGGTAGAAACTATTCCAAGTATTTGAAAAGCATTTGTTATGCAGCCAAAGGAAACACCAAAACGTGCCCATGAGCTAAGGATTATCTCAAATTGTCCTTATTTTAATGTGGTCACATTTTCTGGTATTTGTGACATTCAACTCTATTGTGAGGAAATAACTGACAACTGTGTCCCCTTTTTTAGTGTCTCTCTTAAGGTTTTTTGTTTTAGAGAGCATGAATTTGATGTCATTTTAAATGTACAGCTCTTTATCACTCGAGGGAAAAGTAGAGCCATGTTATATTTAGTACTTTCATTTCTTCTGATTAAATATGAATTACTATGAAATTTTTCTCATCATCTAACACGCCATAATACGCCAACAGCTTTTTAATACACTATATAAGCACAAACTTCTGCTCTAAGAGTTTAATTTGCCCCTCTAATCCAATCACATCAACCTTATTTCTCTTATCAGAGATTCCCATTTTGAATTAAATGAGCTCATTAGTTTTAATCAAAAGCAGAGAGATCAAAACTTAAACGTAAATGCTTTAGATCAGAACTGTCAGTCAGCCGTGCAGTTCTATTTTACTAAAACACAAGATCAGAGACCCTTAGAACCATTTTTTTTTCTCGTAAGGGATGCCAAGAGCTTGAAGATGCTATATCCTTTTTTTCCTTTCTTTCTTTCTTTTTTTTTCTTTGGCTCCCAAGGACAGATTATACATTTAAGGTTAGACTTAATTTAGAGGTTTTTTTTTTTTTTTTCATCCTAGTGGAAATGGAGAAGTATGCCAATCTGCTATTGTCTTTCTCACATTTATTGGTGCTGGTCCTTGGAGACCTGAACAAATGTGAGGCCATCAGAATCCATGCAACAAACCTGTGCTCAAAAAACTCAGCTCTGTTCCGCAATATCATCTGAGAAATGAAATTCTCAAAGGAAAGAAATGTTTTTCAGGGTCCGAGGTAGCGGAGCCCCAAACAGCAACCAGGGTCGCAGGGATATTATAAGAACTGGTAATATGAGGATCATTATTAATTATTACTGTTATTATTCAGTATCTGCAGTGCAGTACTTAAACAGTACATTAAGAACCCACAGCATGGGTGCTTCCTGCTGAGTGAAGAAACGCTAAAATCAGCCTAACAAGTGTAGCTGTTGTCGTCCAGCACATTATGCTCTAGCATAGGCAGTAAGTACAGTATGTTCTCATGTGTTCTACTGGTAATTACCTAAACACACAGAAGTTATGTTAATTAAACACACAATACCTACTGCTTGAAAAATGATCAGACAAAAAAAAAAAAAAGAGATGTATATACCATTCCAAGAAAGTGAAATTAAAATTTATCTTTTGTACACATTTTTGTGAAAGAAAAGTTGAGATCTAGTATGAGCTACAATGTCATGTAAGTACATGACATTGACATTTGCTAGGGTCTTGTCACCTTCCACCATCAGCTTAAATATTGTTGCTTATAGCATGTTTTCAAAATCTATATATCTCTGTAAGCGAATGTTACAAAGCGGATATAATATTTCCAGGAGACTGAAACAGAGTCTATCATATAAATATGCATTCAGAAGTGTTTGATTTTCTCCAACAGAAAGTACCTGAGAGTATATCTGTGAGATGGGATTAGTTACCTAAAAGTCCAGAACAGCTTATGAACATGGTTCTGAATTTCTCTCAGGAGAGAGCCATTACGGCTGATAATACAAATCTGCATTCAGAGTTGCACGAGCCCGCAGCAGAAACCGTAACACTGCGAACTCCGATTATGCAGGCGGCATTTTAAAAATAGGATGTGTACGGAGCACATCGATGTCAGTGAGATTTGCCAATGTCAGGGAGATGTGCACAGAAATCTGCGGGATACGGCCCATTATGAGTTCTCAGGAGTTGATTTTGAAATGCCTATCATTCAGTCTTTTTGTATTTCCAATTATGGCAAAGGAGGCTAGTAATCTGAGGAAAATCAGAAAGAAACCCATCAGCAATTCATTTTTTAAGATTTTTTTAAATATTATTATCATTATTATTATTATTATTATTATTTGGTACTTTTAGTAACTGAAAATACCTGAAATAGCCAGGGTCCACTTTTCTTGATACTGCAGTAACTAAAGATATCTTTTACATTGAAGAATATTGCTCTTGGACTGAATTTCACGAGTCTGAGCCTAATGTTGAATTATAAACCTCCAAAACTACACATTTAGACTGCTAATAGTACGATAAAAGTCACTGTACACGGAGTGTGAATGAAAACACTATATGCTGTCGGGCTTAGAAGTATGGCAAGTAAGTCCAGATTACCTTTGCAAAATAGCTAATGGTATTAGAGGCTGAGAAAGCACTTGCTTTTGCATGTCCTTAAATTTATCTTCAACAGGTTCTGCTAAAGGAATAAACCTCTTTCCATTCTCAAGCTGCTACCTACAGTAAGAGATTTCTGGGCACAAGGGGTCTTCATGCCTTTTCAAAGGCCATGAAGCTGCCTCTTCTTTTAGTACCAAAGTGCCATAAACATTCAAGCATCAATGAAGAACCACAGAGCCAAGTGGGGAGCCAAATCTGTACTGATCCACAAAATGACATAGTTTTGCTCAGCATCTCAGTATTTCCTTGTGAACCAGCATTGCAGCTCCACTCCTGATGTCTTGGAGATAATCTTGAGCTCAGACCTCACAAGCTGTGCAACTTTGTGCAGTACATAACACACTGGAAGGGTTCTGCTGATTGCACTGGGATGGCAGGTAAACTGCATGTGAGTATTTGGAGGACTGAGCTTGACTCTCTGCCACTTGCTCTAGGTGTTCCTGCTGGAGTAGGGGAGTTAGACTAGATGATCTCTAAAGGTCCCTTCCAATCAATTGGTCCCTTCCAACCAATTCTGTGATCCCGTGAGCTCCATGGCATTGATGCTGCAGTGATTTAGAAACATCCAGCACCTCTGTGCATCCTGCCTAAGTTCCTGCTATAGAGCGAAACAACAAAAAACACCACAAATTATTGCTATTTCACAGCAACAGCACAAGCACCTTCCCCACGTCTGATTCACAAGCACATTCATATTCAGATAAACAATTTGTCCCCCAGGAGAGAAGAAGCTCCAAATTTGATTTATATCTTAAATACGGAAACGCTGCCAAAGCAGTCTAAATAAATCTCCACCAACTTCTGCCTGTTTTTTTTCCTCACATGCATTAAAAATAATTGAGAGGAGAAAAATAGTATTTGCCCATACAAAACAGACAAAAGAAAGACTTCTCATTCATAGGATGGCCAAAAGTTACAGAGAAAAAAACCCAATAACCAGGAAGCAAAAAAATCATGGAATTTAGAAGGTTTGATGTGAAAAAAAAATTTATGCTTCAACATACAGGAAGTTCTGGATTTGGCATAGTTTCCAGATATTTTCATCTGACATTAATTTCTCTTTCTTGAAAACAGGTGTCTACACCGTTTTGAGACATGTTTTCAAACATCATCCATGTAGCTCTTAAAAGAGAAACAAAAAGAAAAACAAAGAGAAAAAGACCATAAACAATAGGAAAAAAATAGGGAGTTCTTCTCTCACGTCCTCTTCTAAGCTTGCAAACCTCTTCCCACATTTTCTTGAACTCTGATAACTGTTTGCATAGGCAACTGAGAACCGTTATGTTCAAATGAATAATTGGGTAATATAAATCCATCATTTTCAGATGGAATAGATGTTTCTTTGTAAATGCTTTTATTTCTTTCTGTGCAGTTTATTGCCTGTAACCAGGCATTAAAAGACTTTCTAGGAAAATTTAACCTTGAGCAGTTAACTGTCCTAGTTTTTCTCATATTATGGCCTCTTAAAGTGTGTTTTTAATCAGAAAAGTGACTCTCAAAAAAAGCATTGTTTCCAAGCTCATTCTCTCTCTCAGGAACTTTGAGAACAAATTTTATCATTTTATAAGCTAAAATTTTTTTTTCTAACACTGTCCCAGCAAATACAATTCAAAAGCATCAAGGTAAAACAATTTAATTCCAGTAAGTGTAAGTTACTCTGAAATTATACTTAGCACCTGTGCAAATGCATATTTTTAAGTGGAATGAGTTAAGTTTGACTGCAGAGTGAACACGGGCAAGCACTGCAAGTTAAATTTCACATAGCCAGGTGCTGAATACTGGACTATTCAGACATAGACCTCAGATGTGCCTTAGGGTATGAGCAGTCCCCAAGAACATCGACTGATGTAGGGAAAAACCTACTCATTTCTATAGTTGCTCCAATGATCTTAGTGGAGTGCTGAGCATTTGCAAAATCATGGAATAAAGGAACAACTTGGTTGAAGTTGTGGAAGGAAAACAACACTCTAATTCATTCTTCCATGGAAATACTGTAGTGCAATACTAAGAGGATTAAGTTGTAGGAACACTATTTTTGTTATAACCTATTATGGTTATAAATAAAACGCTGAATTCCTGAATAAATAGATTTTGACCTTCATGGTGCTTCTATCAAATCTGCCATGACTCTTCAATGTCAGTTTTGCTATTTAGAGAAATAAAGCTGAGAAAGTCAGGTATGAGGACTAGAGATTTTGGTTACTTAGTTCCCTTCTTTCCCCTTTTTACAGGGGGAATAATCTTGAATTCTAGCAAAACCTGTTTGAAAAGAGAAAGAAAGGCTCAGGGCAGCTCCTCCAGAATAAATGGAAAGAACAGTGACTTCCACTATACAATTTATTGCTAGGTAACGTTCTCAGACAAGATAGCAAACTGTCATCTAGCCCCAAGATGAAGACAATTCACTTTTCATGACCTATAAGCCTATTAGAACCTCAAAGGCATAAAAACTTTAAACCCTATTGGACTTCTTTGAAAGAGTGGGTCTTCTGGGGTTTCTAATCCCTTCATGTTTTCCAAATAGACAACTGATGGGCTGCACTGGTATTTCAGATTGCTTCAATCAGTTTGTCTTTATGTAAAATTCTTAACATTTTTAAAACTAAGTTGTGTTTTAAAGTGTTTTAAACTAAGTTTCTAAACTAACTCTGGAATTGCCTGAGATGTGCACAGTTATGTCACTAGACATAAAGAAGAGCCATGTCTTACTGGAGGAGCAGATGGAGGCCAGGGGTGACTCAGGTAGCACGAGCTCTCTATCTTTGGGCAACTCCTCTTCGGGTAAGGAGAGTCTGGCCAGTTCCCATCTTATTGAGTATGAATACTGTGAAAGGAGTTGGATCAAGCTTCCAATTACTCTTTTATCACTTTTAAAATCTTGCCTAGTCTGTTGATTAGGCCTTGGGTTGCACACCCCAAAATTCAGACTAATACAAGTCGTCACACCAACTTTTCAAATGTGCTTGGGTTATTCCTGAAAATACACCATACTTAACACTAACCTCAGCAAGAGAGATTTCTTTAAAGATCTTAATCCTGTTTTACCTGTAGTTAAGCAAAACTGTACATGCATTTACTGGCAAAAGTAATTTTAGTTTCACATACTAATATGCATATACAAAGAATGCAAGTTTAATGTGCACATTACATTTGTCTCTGATTGCTCATGCTCAGTTTGCAGGTTTTGCAAGTGCAAACTCTGCTGCTTGCAAACTGTATTTTGGACACACACAAGACTGCACCTGCAGGGAAGTAGGCCAGGTTTTAAAACGTTACCCCATGCTACAAATAATGATCTTACCTTACTTATTATTTAATCCAGCCTAGGTCTAAGTACTGATTGCAGTTATGTAGGACAAACTAATAGAAAATCCATTGATAGACTTTCCTCTATTATACAGAGAAAATGTTGAATGCTCTGCTACTCTTGCAGAACTAAAATGATCTGAACTACTCCCTGTTTGACTAAGAAGTATTACTCCATTTAATGCCTCTCAAAACTTCTTTTATTATTAATATTCTTCTTTTAGTCTAGACACATGTCTTATTCAGCTAATAATTCCCAATATAGGCAACTTACTTCTCATGTAAACTTTATCCCACAGAATTCTTTACATGTCTGGTAAAATATAGGCCAGGGTAGAGCTATAAATAAAATTCTGCCTGGATGAAGCTATGAATAAGATTTTCATCACTCCTATAACTTTGAAAGATAGATTTTACAACAAATTTTGGTAGGTCAGTGATCTATGAAATACATATAGGTTTTATGCCTGTTTGAAAACAACATAATAAACATTTGCTATTAAAGGAACTAATCAAAGGAGGAAATTTTAACTCTGAAAAGCCCTTTGGAAATGTTACACTCTGCTGGGCTTCAATCCATTATCTAAACACTTGCAAATGCATCCACATTCATCCAATGGACCAGAACAACTTTGGAAGAGTGTTATGGTCTAGTGAGTGAGTGGTACATAAACCATAGTGGGCATAAAGCTCAAACTTTCTCCTACATTTTAACATTTAAACTTATTTTATTTCAAGCAAAGGACTAAATAATCTGTCTTGACCTGCCGGCTTGGTTTCATGTGAGGTCAGCAACACTTATAAATCTGAAAGGCTCAGTTATGGTCACAAAGAAAACTAACCTGGTTGGCATCATTTCCTTACCACTATCTCCATCCCAGCAGTCCTAATAAAGCTTTAAGCAGAACATTGCTGAGAGCTAGGAAAGAAGAGCGCAGAATCACAAGTAACAGCATTTCTAACCCGTTTTATAGAATGGATATAGAAAAAAGGCACTGGGAAAGAAGGAAACTCCTGAGGAAAACAGGTGAACTAAGATATTACCTCTGAGGGCAAAAACTTCCCTGAATTTCCCGAGGATGTTATGGGCCTGTAAGGAACACCGCCCCAGCCCCAAACCCTCCCTTGGGACAGGGCTGGTTGGCACAAAGGAAATGATCATTCTCCGACTGTGGTTCTGTACACTGTGCCCAACACTATCCAGTGCAAAACTGCCATTAAATGCTGATGCCATCCCCCTTCTTTCATGTCCTAGAAGGATCAATGGAGGTTTTTTTTTCTCCCATCTTGCTGTTTTTCTGCGTTTGCCTAGTAACTTGTGAATCATTAGCTGACACTCCAGAGCATAGCTGTGAAAATAACTGTGCTGCAGAGCTGCCAATAATGGCCCACTGAAGTTCCTTCCCAGCACATGGCATAAAAAAGCCTCCAACAAGCATTAAAAAAAAAAAAAAAAAAAAAAAAAAAAAAGCCCCTTATGTTTTTGCCTAACATTGCCAGCCTGCTTGGGATTAAAAAGAACAAAAAAAAGGTTGCTTTCCAGATTTGCACATGCCAAGTGGGAGGTGCTTCCCGGGGAAGCCTTTCCTGGAGGGAGAGCAGAGCAGCCGCGCTGCCTCGCGCCGCTCGCGGGCGGTGTCTGCATGATGCCACCCCGGGGGAACAGGCATGAGTGTCAAAGTCAAGCTGCTACGAGTGGGTGTTTCCACCCGGCACGAGGAAAGTTCAAGAGAGAAAATGGGGCATCGTAAAGATTTTGAGAGCACATGACATCCAGCGAGGGCTATTCCGCGGCAGCCTGCGCGCCAAGCAACTGACAGCCTGAATACAAAACGGGAGAGCTTTAAATCTTTGTGGAACACCCTGCAGAGGCAGCCACCTGAGGAAGCTATTTCTTCTGAAAATACTGGCTGTGCTGCTGGGATTTTGGGGGGACTCTATTTCCAATACCCGTGCTCCGGGTCTAGGGAAGCAACGCTTTTATCGCGACTATAAAATGGTTACGAGCCAATTCCTCATATAAAGCAGTCAGTAACAGTGGGGCTTTTTTTTACGACAGACATGATGTCAGACAGAGGGCATCAGGACTTAGTCTTTGTACTACAATACAAAATAACAATACATAAACACCTTTGTGAAGGCAGCTTGAAACCCCATGTTTTCTATTAAAAAGTCATGTTCAATCTTCACTGTTGATAGAACAGAATAGCTAACACAGAGAACATTGTATATCAGAAAGGTCAATAGTTATTATGAGCTACAAATATATTTTTTTCCATCCTTCAGGCTGTTTAGCGCATATCACAGCATGAGCAGCTGTCTTCTTTAATGCTTTTAAAATTAGAATCCCAAAGAGGAAGAAAAAATTACATTTGCAATGATTGCTCTTTGCTTTTGTAAGTTTACTTTAATACACTATTTTATATACATGAATCTTCCGTGCAGCCTAACCAAGGGGCAGTAACTGGTTGCTAGTATCTACCGGATTGCCATGTCAATGCGGAGAGGATCCTGCCCCAAATCCCTCTGCACGATGGTGTAACCTTGCTGTGCAACCTTTCCGGGAAAGCACGGAGCTCCTGCTACACTCTTAATCCAAGCACCGGTACAAACACAGAGAGATCCTCATAATGGCTAACACGGGCCTGGGAGCAATGAACAGAGGGACAACGATCCACCACCTTCCGCTCAGACTCTGGAAATGGTGAAAAGGAGTGGCAAGTTTGTCACATCATTTTAGCATTTACTTTTTTTCAGTCACAGTAAGTAGCTGGGTTCATCTTCACTCTCAGTGACTTCCTACTTAAAACTGCAAGTGTGTGTCCATTCTGTTCCTCAGGTTTCAGGAATATGAGCTCTACCAAACTGTTCCCTTTCCCAAGTTTGTACCCTATCCAGTTGTGTATTTCTGTATCCAGGGGGAATTTAAAATGACATTTTATAAATATTTTGAAGTATACAAGGCAAGTAATTCACATCTTCTTTATAAAACTACTTCTGAGATCTTTTGGAAGAATCAATTTGCCAATCAAACAAAAATGGTG